>WOVY01013776.1:0-299228 GCA_013436015.1 Rhipicephalus annulatus | reverse complement strand
CCGCGGTGTATTTGCGGTAGAGAGCTGCGAGAAAACGATCGATGATTTTTCCTCAAGGACTTTTGGTTTTTTTATGTGTAACTTAATGCACCGATGGTCCCATACGGGCTGAATGACGTGGCAACAGCTGTCACGCAAACACGCACTTGACAACCTTATGCTGCTTGCACCCCATACACGCGCAGAATGACGCCTAAAACAATGCTGCATGGCATGGTTTATATGCAGCACGTATTTATTAGTTGTTGCGTCATTATGGCGCAGTTCAGATAATGAAGGGCTCCTAAGCGTAGTAGGGCCTTTAAAACCACCTCAGAGGACCACTAGGCCCTAATTATACGCACTTATATTACATGAGCCCAAAATGTTTTCGCTCCTCATCGTGATTATTTTACTATCGAACCATGAGGCATAATAATTCGGGTAGTGCAGCTTCAACGAAAAAAAAAAAGAAATCATTAGCGCAAGGTACCGATTATCGAAGCAGCGAATCACGATTAAGCATTGAAGGGTGGAGGCATTTAGTATGGGTTTCTTCTGCCGGCACCTCTTACACCAAAAGATGGATCCTGCCTGCTATACTTTCCCCTCTGTCCTGCTCGGGTAAAAGACGCCTCATGTCTGCTGTTCCGCCCTGGTATCGGGCACTCTTCGCTTTCAGCAGCACCTACTCAACCATAGTTTGGCAGCATTTCATGCTTTTTGTAGCGCTTGAAAGCGAAAGACTAGCACCACACTTGTAAGTGCATCCAGTTATGTTATGGAAGACAAGACATCTTGCAAGACATACCTAGCCGGCAGTGGAGAGAAACACGCATTGATTTACCTTGACATACTCAGCGAGTTGCATTGTAAGTAAGCAGGTTAGGCTATCGGTATCCTATGCAATACACCTTCAGCACATGCGACGAATCTGGTCGTGCACTTTACACTCCTTCTTTTGATTTGCGCCAGTTTCACTCACCTGGACGCCGTCCAGCCACTTAGAGCATGAAAGTTCGCGCCCGATATCTGCTGACCTATATGTTGAGAGGCTGGATGCTATAGGCGGTGCTCGCGGTGCGGTGAACGTTTTGTTGAACTGACTCGCGCTCCATTCATAATGACTGTTATCAAGGTCATCTTGGTCTACGAGCTCCTCATTGATTAACATAGGTTATTTTTAATGCACTCAGAGTGCTCTTGAATAGATCGATATGTGGCTGCCTTTTTCAGGGATGAAAATATCGAGATAGCGTGCGTGGCAACAGCTAAGTAAGCTTAGAGTGCTCTCAGCTAGCTGATCGTGACGAGGAAAACGAGTTTGATGTGTGGTTGTTTTGGTGAATCCACGTTCTTTTGCATATCAGCGAAATTTTCGCTACCATTCTTCCATCAATTCGAAACACGTTGCGCAAAGAAAATACGAAATGTATTGCTACAGCATGTAAGCCCTACAAACTATATTCCAAAAGTCACTTGAAAAACAGTAATTCAATAGTCATGAAGTAGTGAGCACGTTTGTCCCCGCGTTGGTGTAGCGGTTACGGTGATCGTCTGCTGACCCAAAGGCGGCGGGATCGGCCCCGACCACGGCGGTTACGTTTCGATACAGGCATAATGATAGAGACCTGTGTAATGTGTGATGTCAGAGCAGGTTAAAAGGTACCGTATGGCCAAAACATCCCGTGAACTCCATCAAGGCGTTCTCATAATCGTATAGTGGTTGTGGGACGTAAACAACCCAGATACCATTTTTTATTATTTGTGAGCACCTTCCTACGTGCAATGGTTTGACTACGTAGATAATTGGCGGGAAAAAAGGCACCTTCGTTATAGGGTACGTACAATCACTTCATGGAACAGAGTTGTGCTTAGTCATTTCTGCTGCACGAAACAGTGAGAACGCAGTATGCAATTTGTGCTCTTACCATCTTGTAAGTGGCTCATCCTGCTTCAAGATAAGTGGAGAAAAAATTGAGGCAGCTTTCCCTCAGTATTTCTTAGCACAAAGAATGTGGAAGATGGGCCCCTTTCTCTGTTTCTCCCGGTTTTCTTTTTCCATCTATTTTCGTGTTTTTTCGTGTTCTTCGTATATTTGCATTTATTTCTATTTCCCTACCTAGTGTTTCTCTTCCTTTCTCTTTATTCCTCGCCAGCTGTTTTTTCTCAATTTCCCTACGTGGATTGTGTGTTTTTGCTGCCATAGCTAGAACCCAATGCCAGCTATTTAGATCACCATCAAGGCAGGAAGAACAAGACTCGAAGAACAGGAGGAACAAGACTTCTTTTTCGCACGAGGCATCCTGATTATGCAACAGTTGCCAATGCTGTATCTATTTTTGAATGCGTTAAAATATTCATCAAAGCACTTGAAGAGCTAGTGAACAAAGGAATTTATTTTGTTGAGAGAAAGCGCTGTATATGCAACAGCTGTGTATGGTATATATATATAAATATATTTGTATGCTTTTAACTGTGTTACGCCAAGCGACAACGACAGCATACAACAGCCTGGCCCCTTAAAGTGCTCTCAACAAAACTTGAAATTCGGCGAGATGGTGCATAGTTGATGGAAATTTCGGACGCAAAAAAAAACATTCACATAAGCGCCTCAGAAAAGACATCGGCCAAGCCTGTCATGGTGCCGTACGTTCATAAGGTGGCGCACCACGGGAAAAAAAAGCGGCAGAACTGTCATATGGTACCGGTGGTGTGCCCCGCTCCAAAGAAGCTGGCCCAGTTGCGCCCGTGTCTTTCTCGTGGTGTATAAAGAAAAAAGGTTGTGAGAAAAATATTATCAGGCCTGTGCGGAACGCGAAGCACAGTCTCAGCGATAGAGCATGAAGAGCGGCTTTTCATAGCCTTTTCTAAACACTCTGTGTATAAATACTTAAAGTCCACTTGCTGGTTACCCACTACGCCATGAATAATATTAATTTTTGTGTAGTAGGCCGGCATTTACTATGCTATCCTTCGTCATTCTTCGGAGAAGCGAGATATCTACTAAACAATTGCGAAAAATTTTGTGCGAATTTTGTGTTGCATGCAGTTGCTGACGACGTTGAAGAATTACGCCGGAAGTGGGTATGTGCCACAGGTTATATGTAACGAACATTTTTTTTTCTGATGTGCTTGAACACTGGACGACCCAATAGTTACGCAATTCGCATTGTGTGGTGCCTGGTTGTTGTTTTTTTGCTGTTCTAAAACGCTTTACTACTCATATTAACAAGATTCTTTTCACGACATGAAACCTGCTTAGGGCAAGTTTGCCAACAAGTCCCAAGCAGCGTCGTGTCTCAGCGGTAGAATACTGGGCTGGCACGCAGAGAACTCGGGTTTTTATCCCACTATGTCACCACGTGTCTTTGGTATTTTTCATATGATATTTCTTTCTCTCATTTCATGCGATAGTGGTTACGCACAATGGCGGTGGCAAACAACTGCGGCGCCGCGCGTGATCGCGTTGTGATCTCATAACAGCTTTCGCTTTAAAAGCATAGCGGGAAGTTCGTTAATTGCTGCACGGAGGTTTTCTATGAAGTTCCGTTCACTTGCGGTGAGTCACATATAGGCTAGATGGGTCAATGCATTCATGACTGAATGGTGGATCATTCACACTTGAGCATGGAAGTACAAACAGGCAGAGCATTGAGCAAGTTGTGGGGTGCGTGAACCGAAACTCTGAAATGAAGATTATAGATAGAGGTGAGGATAAGATTTCAAGGGAAGTGCTTGAAGCATATCATATCGGGAAGTAAGGGGGCATGTGTGTAAGTGACTCAAAGATGAAGATTTGAAAGGTGGAAGCTGAATACCTCGATATGTTTCTGTAAGTCAAAACGTGTAGGAGTATAAGTAAATGACTGTGTGCGCATACGTGCTTTTCTTGTTAGATTTGCGAGTTATACCTCCAATATATTAAGATGAAGGTAGCACCCATTCCGTCCTCTCCTTTTGTGAATGTGCGTTTTTTGCGTTCAAATTTGCCGTCAATGAAAGTGCTCCGCCCTTAAAATTTAAAAACGCCAGCTGATGCACCGGTGCCATTCTGTCAACTATCATACTATTCACACCTGCGACAAACGAGTGAAATTGATTTCAGGTGACGGATGTTAGCAATTTTGTGTGCACATTTGCTTGCATATGGTTCGCATTGCCACAGCCCCGTAATTTCACTGACGTCATTTTCTCACGCGGGGTGATTGGTTTAGTTGCTTTCCACTGCAATCCCTGAACTAAAAAATCGAGCAGCATGCGAGTGAATGGAAGCAGTCACTTTGAGACCAAAGCATCTTTTTGCGACCAGTCCCATTGTGATTAACTTGGTCGTGTGACTGGTACAAATTACAGGTGTGAATTATTCTTCATTCTGTAGTGTATGCAATGCATCGGAGTGTCCAGGGACACATTGCGAGACGATCGCTTTCGACTAAACTGTCATTTGAACGTGACTTCGCGAGATACGCTCCGATGTAGCCAGCCTGCATGGAAATGACTTCTTAGCTAACGGGACGATTTCGGTGAAGCTTGTTTACTGCTCAACTGCAGTGGATGCACATCTGGTTGCAAGACTAACTCCATGATAACATCCCAATGCCTGTATTTTATTCCTTCACAGTGCGTGAAAAGATCCTTTATAAGTTCATGCTTACCGGTGTTGCAGCCACTCGAAGGGAGGTGCTTTGTCCAGACCAACGAAGGAGATGGTGTCGACGACCAAGTAGCCTCTCTTGCGCCACTTCTTGCACAGCACGTTGAGCTGCGTGCGTGCTTGAGCCGTGCTAGGTGGACTCCAGGTCAACAGCAGGCCCGTGGTGATGCCACTGGTGCCGGTGCTTTGAAGCTTTGGTCCCTGGGCGTGTTGCACACATCATCGATCAAGGCGTAGCCGAGACAATACAAAGCAGCGATAGAACTCAGCCCCGACGTTTTGAGGACATAGTATTACCAAACAACCTTTGGCCAAGTTAGACAAGATAACTACTGTGAACGTCGTTGATATGCCACTATGAAGTTTGTGGATTATGACAAGCAAGCAAAGAAATCAGGTTGCACAGCGTTACGTTATGGGACGGAAGAAAATAGGTTTGACTGTAGAAGTGTACACTCAACCTATTTTTATTCATTAGGCATCTGAAATTGCCTGAATTTTGATCTTACCCTGATTAAGAGCCCAGAATAAGAGCAATAAAATGAAAGTAAAGAGACATACTCAGGAGAAAGTGGCAGGTGATGTCGCCTCAGAATTTGCCCCGCCACGGTGGTCTAGTGGCTAAGGTAATCGTCTGCTGACCCGCAGGTAGCGGGATCAAATCCCGTCTGTGGCGGCTGCATTTCCGATGGAGGCGGGAATGTTGTAGGCCCGTGTACTCATATTTGGGTGTACGTAAAGAACCCCAGGTGGTCAAAATTTCAGTAGCCCTCCACTACGGCGTCTCTCATAATCAAACAGTGGTTTTGGGACGTTAAACCCCACAAATCAATCAATCAATCAATCGCCTCAGAATTTCAGCACTTGATGTTCTCGAATAGCGAGCGAAAAAAAAGTTGAGGGCTCAATTAAATGAAAATGTGGTAGAAATTTAGAACACTTTAGTATTAACACTTCCCAAAGTTCATACATATTGACTAGTTAGGTGAACAAATTAAGTGGTATTAGAAGTATTAGAAGAAATGACGTAAGCAGTTATTTGCATATTATATGTGTCTGTGCAAAGGGAAATTCATCCAGATGCATCACAGAATGCACATTAACCCCAGACTGTGACCCCGTGTTGCGTGCGCACGAGGGTGTGTAAAAGAGAAGATCCCCCCCCCCTGATTACAAGAGAAGGGGTGCAAAATTCTGCTCTTTGCTCTGACTCAGTTATGGTTGCGCAGGTTTTTTGACGATAATGGCGGCGGGAAATCAGGGATGTTTCATATCGAGGACAGCATGCTTACCAGCTTTGTATCAAGACAGCGGGACACTAAAGAAAGGTCATTGGGACAAGCTCGTCAAGGGTTCGTTTCATTTATTTCTGCATTGTCAATCATGTGGTACTTTGGACACAACCAATGAAGAGCTGGGTGGGGCACTGCGATGAAAAGTTGCGCCTAATGAGGAACCCTGTGCGCGCCTCTGACTACATAGAGACAGCAGGTGCTTATAAGCAGTTGCTTTGACGAGGCCACACTGCACTTCTGGGTGCGGCAGGATACTCTGTGCTAGAAGATATGGGGTAGGTGCACGGCTGCTACATATACACATGTATTGCGCACAACGTTTTATCGCATCTCAATGTAGGGTCAAACGACAGTTAAATACAACTGGCAAAAGAAATGCAAGTAAAAGTTATTCTACCATACACATCGAGGCAAGATAAATTGCTCAAATCTTTCGTGTAATGAGGTCTCGGGCTTCCCATAGTTGTAATTATTATTTCGCAAATTTGACAGAACGCTCAGGCCAGGCTATTCGGTCAGAATTCATGAACCATAGGTGTAGTGCTTCACGAAAGGGTCAGAGAAGCGCTGTCTGCTCGTCCTTTCTTATCCCAGTTGTGGTGCGCAAGGCCATGTGAATTTGACAGAACGCTATACTCAAAGCACTTATATTTATGTTGATATCAAGCCATGCCGTGGGACGCGTCAACTCAACCCGATTAAAATGAAGCCACGCTTCTATGGCTCCTTTAAATGGTTAATGTAAATTGGTAGTCAGCTTCAATATTGCACCAATGAACTGTGATCACTAAAAAAAAAAGTCTATAGTCCCTGCGTCTTCCAATATAAGATCATGAAGAAGATGCAGTTAGGCATGAACTTAGCTTGTGCTGGCGCGGCGCATATGAAAAGAAAAGGGGGAAAGATGACAGAGGCATCTAGAAAGGTAGGCGCTAATCTTTCTAGACGTGTCTGTCGTCTTTCCTCTTTTCTTTTCATATGTTCTGCGCTAACACAAGCTAAGTTCATGGATAACTGGCATGGCCGAGCCACAATACCATGCAGTTAGGCTTACCGGAGAAACGTGTGTCAAACAAAAACCTTGCATGGCTCTCCCTCGTCGTAGACCAGTGGTCGAGATTGACAGGTAGTCGAAGAGAGCTTCGAGCAGAACGTCCCGCTCTTGGTAAGAGGGAAGAACGGCGATCTTCTGACCAGACGCGTTGGCCCAGCAATCGACAGGAAAACTCGTGCCACGAGGCTTTCACTGCACGTGCACGTTGACCATGATGACGATGACGATTATGCTCCTGAAATTATTTGCACTTACTCACTCTGGGATATAGTCTGAAATATTTAATTGCTATAGGTCGTTACAGTGTGAATTAGAATGATGTGTTTCATTGTTATTCTTCACCATGCATCGTCGTCTTCTTATAGTTATGATCCGCAAGCTTACCATGGTGAGCAAAATGCTTTCATTTAGACTCACTTCTATTAACGCAACTGATCTAAACATAGCGCAAAACAGAACACGTACACTTTCTTCGCTATTATATTTATTAATTTCCAAAGTGGACTTGGTGATAGCCCCGTTAGGCGAGTACTGCCGGGCGTGATAACAGACACCACGTGGGCTAGACCAAGCAGACAAGTTACTCTGAGTAAAGTGATATCAAGGTATCTGAAGAACGATGATATAAGCTAATTCTGGTGCCACAAAACACGCGTTTGGTTGATCACGGGACGGGCCTTTAAAACCAGGCCGTTGCGAACGCTGGCAAGCGGTACAAACAATAAGACTCCGCACGTTTTCCGAGCGAAAGCAACGTTACATGAAAGAGAAGAGCATGGTGAAATTTTACTATGCACATTGCTGCCTTGAAATTGCGCCATCACGTAGCTCTTTAAGGAAATTATGCACAAATTATTTTTACCGGTGTGGCTGCACAATAAAAGTAGACTTTTATATTTTTTGATGTAACTATGATGCAATGTCACATTTTTCAACCGTGTCTAATGCTGACACAGAATACATGCTCATCTTCTGAAGCTAATATCAATAGTTTGTACCTTGACCGATTTTGCTATAAGTATATAGGCAGAGCAGTTCGACAAAATTGTCGAGAAAACTTTTCTAGTGTACCGGACGACATCACTAACACAATAAGTACAGGAAGACGCGTGTACTATGTCCGACTTCAAAACAAAATTATCACATATACCTCGAGTAGGTTCGCAAACTGTTTATGGAAAACCCAACAGCTGTACGAGAAAATAAACGCCTTCACTTGCAACCATGGTACAGTTTGATTACAGCGCCTTATAATAATACTAGTAGTAGTCGTAGTAGTATTTATATTTATGTGAATGCGCAACAAGGATGTGACACTGTTAGGCACAATCAACGCAAACAACGCCTCCCTCAAGCTCTCGCAAGGCGGGAAGAAAAAGAACACAGGAAACAAGATAAAAAAGCAAAGATAACAGAAGTATGAAGTAAACAAAACATAGAGTCTTAGAAAAAAATGGAGCGTGAACGCGGAAACGTATACCCAAACGGGAGGTCAAACCTTTTGTGTGCAGAAAAGTTAGCAAGAACTGATGAGCCTGGTTGTATTGAGCAGCACACCTTTTTGGAAACAAGCAGTCTCTAGGCTTGCGCGCTAGGGTATATGACCCGTGGATAATGCCGAATTAGCATACACGCCTTAACTGGTTATGCACGTTGCGTAGTGAATGTAGGACATACTAAGAGTGCCTGAGGGGAGCTTATAAACGTACCGGGTTCACTGTCATACCGTCAGTGACGGTACGAAAAAGCGTAAAAATGTTGTGTACAGAGCTAGCTTGACGCGAGATGATGGCGTGTCTGGGCGTCTAAACTGTATGGACATGAATGTCACGTGACATTGTCACCTTAAATCCTCAGTTAGTCACATTATGCACGTAAGGCTTCTGAAGGTCATGCAATCTCACAGCTTGTAGTTGGCTAGTCCGGAACTTTAGAATTGTGAATAGTGAACGTTTTCGTGGTGGGTGCCGTCCATGTTGACTGACGTCGAAACGCGACCTGATTACGCGGTCACATCCATCTTGTTATCGTCAGACGTTGGCGCCTGTCACGAGATTTTCCACTTCATGGTGCCCATACTGTTTTGACGTTGAAATATTTCTAGTATCCCAGGATGCAACCACAGCGCTGGCTTAGAAGGTAAGGTCTCGAACTGCTAATCTCTAAGAAGTGTGGCAGCTTGGTCTAGTTGGTATGACATGACGTTAGTTACAGCACGAGAACAGAACGACGACACAGAGTCTTTCAGCCCTTCTTGTCTCTGTGTCGTCGTTCTGGTCTCGCACTATAACTATCGTCATGCTAAATTTTGGGGCATAAGCTCTGTTTCCGATCACTACTTGAGCATTTCGAGTGAAGTTATATACAACACCGGTTAACTTATACGTACCTATAGGTACACGGTAAAGAACTACAGGTCGTTGGAATTAATCCTGAGTTCCTACCCCCTACTGCATGCCTTATTATCACGTCATGGCTTCGGCTCGTGAAACTCCAGGACTCGTAAATTACTAGCAAAAATTCGTAAATATTCACATTTTCTGACAGAAATATGGCAAAAATTTTCTACTATATTGAGTTGAATGTCTGATATGTGTATTTCCTAGAAAAGGTACAAAATAAGAAGAAAAAGTAGCATTTATTGATTTTACATTAAAATACCTGATCGCAACAACATGCTAAGGCTCCAGCGCATAAATGTTTTTTTTATAATGAACCAACAAAAAGTTGTCATGCAGATCAATTAACAATGTCACATGTCAACAAGTTGAAATACGTGCTGCAACACCAATGAAATTGAATAAGATAATGATTTATGTTATTTCATGCTGCATGTTGCCTCTTCGTTTTCCAAACATCTAAGCATTGTATATGTAACATCTCTGATGGTTATTACACTGTATATGTTGAAAGAATGCGAAAATTATGTAGGACAGATCTGTGGAATAGAGCTTGCATAAAAAATTGCGGATCTTACACCGAGGTTCTAAAAGCTGGGGCAGAGCAGAGCTGGTCGGCATTCGTCTGGTTCTGGCTTGTTTATAGATAGGCACACGTGCATTCTCTTGCCGATGCATGAAGTTATATAGTGATCACATCATAAATTACGAGAATCGGCCAGGCGAAAACGGCTTCCATAGCGGTTCAATTGAAATGACAGCTTCAGGCAGCATAGTTATCATAATCAGATTAATAGCCTGACTGGGCTATATAGCTTGCCTAATTTGCATATCTGAAGCTTCATATAGATCAGAATACATCTCAATCTAAGCTAGTCTGAATATATCTTAATAGAATAATTAGTTTAATGAGACCAGCTTGCCCAATAGAGGTTTCGTTTTGAATGAATTCACTTTTAGTGAACGAAGGCTTTATTCGTTCTTAAGCTTTATTAGCCCTAACTTGACCGTCTTAATTGGTCCTACTTGAGATTACTTCGGCTCATTTTGCCGAGCTCGGTTTGAATGGATTAACTGTAATTTGAGCTAAGAGAATTAAAGGCTAATTAGGCGTGGATTTGTTTAGATTATTTGTACTTAGCCCATTAGGCATTACAGTTCTCAACTGAGCTTAATAAGCTTGGCTTAACTAGGTACAACTATGCTGAACTTAATTTGACGTGGCCGCGTCGTCTATAGGATGATTATTTCTTGCCTAGACTGTGAACTGGACAAACGGCGAGAGTAACACCTCTGCTGTGAAAGAAACTACTCCTGTCGACTCAGTGTCCTGAGCACAAATCTGAAAGGGGGCGCAAAGGTAATACGCGTGCATGCTTAGTCCTCAATGACAGCAGAAAAGCCTCGCACATGGCCAAGAATGGGGCACAACTGAATTGACCGTGGCACAACTATGCGGCACGCAGTATACAGGAAGTGAAGTATTATAGAACGGATTCGTATTCGCGATGTTTCACTTACCAAAATGAGAATGCGTAGCTTTCGCAAGTCGACACTTCTACGATTATTTGAATTTTCCAAATAATTGCCTTTTCAACCACATACTCGACCTTGAACGTATACAGGAAAAGCCAAATACGTGTTTTTGCGCAGTAGACTTCTTGATTGCCATGCAGCATTACTGCGTTCCATTTCTGCTGGTACCAAGACATTTATTTTTTTTATTCATCGGGTGAGCGAATATAATCTACCAATGTTAGGTCTCGCCCAGTCTGTGTAAAAACAAACTGACCATCACATCTGGCTCATACCCGCACACCGAGATCCAATAGTTTACGGGTATGTGCCGCGCGTCTTTGGAGTAAAGAGTTCGACTAAGTGCGTGACGGGATGTGCACGTGAAATATTCATTTGAAATGTTGCTACAGATTCAGAACTTTTATAAGAAAAATGTATGTGTCGACTTGCGTGAACAAACAGCAGTACGTGCGCAAAGAAAAATAGCATTTTTCCGAAGTCACTTGTTGAGCTGTGTGCCGGCAACTCTTTTTATAACTTCACAATAAATTCATAATATTCTCTAAATTATTCGGTTTTATTCAAAAAGGATTTATTTTGTTTTTGTGTAAGTTTTGTTGCGCTGCGAACCACCAAAGGTTTGTAAGGTGAGTTGCCGCTGCGGCTTGTATGTTTCTGGCCTCCAGGCATACCGAGTTCATGTGAGAAGCTGATAAAACACCGAATAGTTCTAGGACCCACTTCAGTTCCCAGTGATTCTACACAAAAATATTATGTGCATTACAGGTAAATAAGACTTTCACTATGTATATGAGTGAGCGAGTGAAACAACTTTTTTAGGTCCACAATAAACGCGAGTTAACTCAGCGTCACCTGGCTAGGCCCACTCGGGATGGTCAGGGTCCTCGCAGACCCTCTGGACGGCCATGGTTTGAGAAGGGAGGTCCTGGGAATTAGGTTAAAATTTTGTTGCTTTGTTTTGGACGTAGATCACGTGATGAAGATATACATGCTTTAGTTTTCGACTTCACTAGCGGAAGCGAATGTTCCGAATGATTGAGCAGCAATGATTATCGCATTAAAGCAGAGCCGTCAACAAGCAACGGCCTGTTGAAAAGTGCTGCTGCTAATTATGAAAGCATTTCGTGATAACGCAACAAATAATGCTTTGTTAATTATAATAAACAAAAATAAAGATAATGAGGACTACGTTGAAGTAGCGCTGTGGCAAGCAAACAGGCCATGAATGGTATTAACAATGCGGATAATGAAAGCATTGAACATGAGGAATAAGGCACTGATGATGGCAGTAGTGAATAATTATGCTGAAAATGCTCAGTGCTTTTAGCAAGAGTCAACGTGAGCACTTAAGATGGTGGTGATGATTAAGATAATATCAATATTATCGTGTTTAACTTATAAAGGAGGTTAATATGGTAAGTAGTGGTGATAATGAAAATTTTGCGTCGAACAGGACTTCTCGGCAGGTAAAGTTCTCCGGTATATTGAAGCTTGATGAATAATTTATATGTGGGCTTTAACGTTCCAAAACCACCATATGATTATTAGAGAAGCCGAAGTCAGGGCCTTCGTAAATTTCGACCACCTGGGGTTTTTTAACGTGCATCCAAATCTGAGTACACGGGCTTACAACATTTCCGCCTCCATCGGAGAAGCTTGATGGAAATGGTGTAATTGGTTTTCCCGGAGCACACATTGGTGGGCATTTTTTTCCTACAACAAATGCTAAATTTGCCAGGTTATCGATGTATTCCAATAGAATGTCTTTACATACACAAAAAAGTACTTCCTTACACAACTATAATGGTTGTGGGAAACAAAGCGTTAACGAAAAAATATACTACATTCATGAAAATATTATTCATCTTCCCCTGAACAATTGAAGTTATACCGGTGGAACATGTTGAAAGCAATGAGAAAACAGGCGCATAAATGTGGGGTGGTGGGTATACGTTGCCATACTTAGAGATGGTCACAACGAAATTATGGTCGCAGATTACCGCTTCTAAATGTGATGCGTGTATAACGAACTCGGCGGCGCGATGAAACAGCTGTTATGGGAATCTTTGACATCACAGTAAAACAATACTTCTTGGGATGGGAGCCTCGAACAGGATGACCTCACAATGCTTTCAAAGTTGTAGCTTGTTCACGCACGGTTGAAACGTGCACTTTAATACATAAAAAAACCGGTCGAACTTGTGCCCCACAAATGAACAAGTTAGAGAAAAATGTTTACGTCCAGAAAACCTTGGACTCTTCCAAATTCGGCACTTCGTCGTGTTTTCTTATCCCGTGCAGCTCGCACGTGCCTGAGTTGTCAATGTCAATTCTGGTAGTCCCACACCAGCGCTTCGCTTGTTCTGTTTCGCAGGCATACCTCAGGCAACATTAAGGGCGTAGCGAACGACTGGCACGCGAACTTCAATTGTATCTTGCGTCATTATCCCCCCTTCCGAGAAAGCATCACCCCGATGCTTGTTTAGGTTCCAGGCTGGTATTGCATAGTAATTATAACGGTAGGAACAGGCATCATCAGGCGGTATTGCTTCATTGCTCACTCTCTTTCATGGCATGGCTTCATTCGGATGACGTGCGCAGTTTCTGTGCAATGCGGCCCTTCTGGATGATGTCACTTGTACTCTGGGACAACTTCATAGTCCAAAGGACCGAGCAGGTGAAGCACCTTGTAATGCCCAAAATAACGTCGAAGTAGCTTTTCGAAGAGCCCACGCACATGTACGGGTGTCCATACCCATACTTTGCCTCCAGGAGCGTACGTGACGTTTCTTCATCGCAAAATATACTGATTGGCACCGCCTTTTTGTTGCTGCTGAATGCGATGTCGTGCCAGCTGCCTTGCTTTTCAGCTCTTTGCGTGAAGTCACTGGTGCTAGAGTCATGTTCGGAGTTATAATCGACAGGTAACATTGCATCGAGGGGCGCCGTGACTGATCGGCCAAAGACAAGTTGAAAAGGTGTCATTCGTGTTGTCTACACTCCAGCCGTATTATATGCGAACGTTTCGTACGGTAGTATTCTGTCCCACATTCAATTCCCTCCGCCGACGTACATCGACAACATGCCAGTTGACCGTCTTTCAAGCCGTTCTGTCAATACATTCGCCAGGGATGATACGCCGTGGTTTTCCTGTGACTTGTGTGAGTCAATCTCGTGATGGAATTATTCAGGTCAGCTCTAAACACTGTTCCCAGATCCAAGATTAGCACAGTAGGAGCTCCGTTCCGCAGTACAACGTTGGCCACAAGAATTCGGAAACTCCCACAGCCAATCCCTCAACAAGCGATGCTGTCTCCGCATATCTAGTTAAATAGCCCGTCTCAACAATGATCTATCGCTTCCCTGATAACAACGTGGGAAATGGGCCAATGAAGTTCATTGCCACTTGTGTGAAAGGGGCATCTGGTGGCGCTATAGGTTGGAGGAGACCAGCTGGTTCCACTGGCGGTTTTTTGCGCCTTTGGCAATCTCGGCAGTTTCTTAAGTAGTGCTGCGCAGAATTCAGCAACTTTGGCCAGTAGTATTTCGTGCGAATACGTGCCAGTGTTCGGCTGGCTCCCAAATGTCCTGCTGATGGGCCATTGTGGCATGCTTCCAAGATCTCGTGTCATAGCGCTGTAGAAACGACAAGGAGAAATTCCTCCGGACTGGGTTCGAAATTTTTCTTGTACAAGACGTAGTTTCGGAGGGTGTACGATGACAGGCCTCGGGAAGAAACACGAAGAAGATCAACGGGTTGTCCCTGTAAGTGCTTGATCAGCAGCACCACGAACTCAGAATCAGATTTCTGCTGCTGTGCCATCTCTGATGGAGTGACAGCTTTTAAAAAACATCTTGTCGCTTTCCGTAGAGGTTGCTTCTGCGGAATCAACCAATGCACGTGACAAACAGTCAGCATCACTGTGCTTGTGACCAGACTCTTATACAACTGTTATGTCGTATTCCTACAGTCGTAGGCTTCATCTCGCAAGACGTCCTGAGGGGTCCTTGAGATTTGCCAGCCAGCACAGTGAATGGTGATCACTGATGGCTCGAAAAGGTCTTCCGTATAAGTTTGGCCTAAACTTGCTTATTTTCCAAACCACCGCAAGGCGGCATTCTTTTTCTGTCGTTGAGTAATTGGCCTAAGCATTCGAATGTGTACGACTAGCGGACGCAATGACCCGCATTACACCATCGTGCCACAGAACGAGGATGGCCCCGAGACCCAACACACATGCGTCAGTGTGAATATCAGTCTCGACTTCCTCGTCAAAGTGTGCCAGGACTTGATGGCTTTGAAGGCAGTTCCACAGCTCATCGAGGGCATCTGCCTATTCCTTAAGCCAGGTGAAAGGTGCATCTTCCTTTGTAAGTCGCAATAGACGTTTGGCTATCTGGCAATTTTTTTACAAAGTGCCGGTAATAAGCGCAAAGTCCCAGGAACCGTCTGACTGCCTTCTTGTTTGTTGGTGTCAGAAATTTTTGTACTGCCGTGGCCTTTTCAGAATCTGGGCGAATACCTGCAGCATCGACAACATACCGAAGAAAAAGGAGCTCTTAGAAGCCGAAACGTCATTACTGTGGCATTATCGTCAGCTCCGCCAAACTAAAGCTTCAAGCACAGATCGCAGTCATTCGATATGCTGTAGAAAGGTAGTAAAAAAAACCACAACATCATCAAAATAAATGAGACAAGACCGCCACTTCCGTCCTGAGAGCACACTATCCATCATCCGCTGAAATATCGCGAGGCAGAACAAAGGACGAATGGAAGTACTTTAAATTAGTATAGCCCGTCCGGTGTCACGAATGCAGTTTTCTCACGATCTCGTTCGTTCACTTCTATCTGCCAGTACCTACTTTTAAGGTCTAGAGAAAAAAAGAACTACGCACCTCATGGTCTATTGAGAGTATCATCAATCCTGGGAAGAGAATAAACATCTCGCTAGTGACAAAGTTCAGCCGTCAGTAGTCTATGCAGAATCGAAAGTACCACCGGTGACGCCCATGAACTCGTCGACGGCGTAATTACACCGTCTTTGAGCAATTCTTGCACGTGATTTCCAATCGCTTCTCTTTCTTCTGGTGACACTGTTCGGGGTGCTGGCAGATGGGTCTGACTGATTCGTCGACAATGATGCGGTGTTTCGCGATGGGTGTTCGTCGGACTTTGGATGACGTTGAAAAGCACGCAGCAAATTCTCTTGCGAGGTTTTTCTATTTCTCTCTTCTGGCTTGGTGACAGTCGTTGGTCTATGTCAATGAATTTCAGTACAGCATCCACGTCTTGAAAATCAGGTGGTGACGTCTCATAGGTGCTCAGGTTCGCAACTTGCATGAAGTCATGAATACTTCCAATAAGGGTCACCTTCGCAATGTGCTGTACTTCATTCCCAAAGTTAGTCAAGAAGACGTAAGCACATCCGTCACGAAGCTGCACAAGGTCTCTTGCCATGCAGATTCCCTTCTATATTATGAGCGCAGCGTTGCTGTCAGCAAGCCCTTAATGGCCCCTGAATAGATTGCTTCTTACTCAGACAGCTAGGCTAGACTTTGGGGATACGGCCACTTCGTCGTCCGCGATACACAGATCATTGACTTTTTCTTCCATTTCGAACGTTGCAATCGCGTGCTTGGTTGAAAATGAGATGCGTGATTCCGGCAAGTTCATACCGATAATTGCGTCTCGAGGGAATTCCGGCAGCACAATGAAATTGGCGACGTATGTGAAAACCCTTATACTGATTCTTGCTGTACACGTTTCAATCGGGTCGATGAGGTGTCTCCCTGCGAGGCGAACTTGATGTCTATCCCGTGCAGTCAGTACCTTGTTGAGTGTTGTTGCGAGCTCACTACTGATTACTGAGCAATCCGCACCAGTATCCACTAGTGCGTTCACTTGATAGCTGTCAACAAATACATGCAAGTCGGAAGTGATGTCATGGTTGCTGTATTGGCTTCTTAGTTGATCGTTATCACGCGGAGTCCGCGATGGACGTTCTGTTTCAACATTGGCAGCGGAGGTACCTCCACAGGTCGCTGGCTCTAGTTTTCCCACCCCGGGCTTGTTGAACGGTGCCTTGCAGTTGGAGAGGCTGATGATCAACTGGGACTCGGTGACTGATATCTCAACGATGCTGTCGAGCGAGGCTCATGTGGCTGAAGGTCATAAGAGTACTGACGAGATGATAGGTACTGCTCGATCTTAAAAGGACGCTCCCCATTCCGAGGCTTACGTGTATTCACTTCGAATCCCCGAAGCCCTGCCTGGCGGTACTGGCACAGTCGATACAGGCGGCCAGCCTCTCCACAGTGGTAGCAGAAAAGTACCCTGTCAGGAGTGTGCCACATATCAGTTTTTTTGCTCTCCTATCCGGTGGCAGGTGTGTGTTTGGTGGCGCAGTGCTGTACACCTAAGTGGCTGCGATGTCCCTACGCACGGGGAGTCCTTGCAGTAGAGCGTTGGCATATGAGACTCTCTGCAATAACGATGGCGCCACTTCTGGTTGGGCGTACAGCTGACGTTGCCGAATGGGCTGGGGATCCCAAACCACCAGTCCGACTTCCTCATGCATGACATAAGCTAGTGATGACACAGCTGAAGCGCTGTGCTCGAGCCGCTGCTTCTAGAGCTCCTCTCGCACCACAGACCTCACGAGTTCACGTAAAAACTCCATGGTGTTTCTAAAGGCAGTGGGTGCTGCGTCAACAAAGACGATTCCCAGATCCTGGTTGTACATTCTCGCTCGTCGCTGAAGCGTTCTTTTCATTGTGGCTGCCTCAGATTGGAACTTTGTGACAGTGAACGGCGGATTGATAACCAATCCGGCAATAAGTTTCTTTGTTACGCCTCGTGTTAGATGGCGAAGCTTTTTGACCTCGCTCACGTTAGGGTCTGCTTGGAGGAAGAGACATACGTGGCCACGCTTTCATTGTTCTGCTGGTTTCGAGCTTGGAGGACGGTCTCGGCTTTCTTCTTCCGATCCGAACTCGGGTAAGTGCAAGTAGCTCCCTTCGAAAGTCATCCCAGTTTTGGATGGCAGCCTCGTGGTTTTCAAACCACGTTCGTGCAGAATCCCCCACCACAAAATAAACACACTGTAGCTTCCGAGCAGCATCAGCCATTGATGCTGCTCGGAGTGGCGGGTGTGTGTTTGGTGGCGCAGTGCTGTTCACCGAAGTGGCTGCCATGTCCCTAGGCGTGGGGGGTCCTTGCAGTAGAGCGTCTGCATATGACACTCTCTGTGATAACGATGGGGCCACTTCTGGCTGGGCGTACAGTTGACGTTCCCGAATGGGCTGGGGATCCCGAACCACCAGTCCGACTTCCTCATGCACGACGTCAGCCAGTGATGACACAGCTGGAGCGCTGTGCTCGAGTCGCTGCCTCCAGAGCTCCTCTCGCACCACTGACCTAATTAGTTTACGTAAAAACTCCAAGCTGTTTTCCAAGGCAGTGGGTGCTGCGTCAATGGAGGCGATGT
Organism: Rhipicephalus annulatus; assembly: GCA_013436015.1. Lineage (NCBI taxonomy): Eukaryota > Metazoa > Arthropoda > Arachnida > Ixodida > Ixodidae > Rhipicephalus > Rhipicephalus annulatus. The sequence goes on along the minus strand of WOVY01013776.1, from coordinate 280,818 downwards.
ACAGATCCTATTTGTACATTTTCAATTGTCGCTGAAGCGTTCTTTTCATAGTGGCTACCTCAGAATGGAGCTCCGCGACAGTGGACGGCGGATTCCTAACCAAACCGATAAAGAGTTCCTTTTTCACGCCTCGCGTTAGGTGGCGAAGCATTTTTTCCAAGCTCAGGTTTGGGTCTGCTCAGCGGAAGAGACATACATGTCCACGCTTTCATTGTTCCGCTGGTTTCGAGCTTGGAGGACGGTCTCGGCTCTGTTCTACCAATCCGAACTCGGTTAGGTGGCAAGTAGCTCCCTTCGAAAGTCATCCCAGTTCTGGATGGCAGCCTCGTGGTTTTCAAACCACGCTCGTGCAGAATCCTACAACACAAAATAAACACACGTTAGCTTCCGAGCAGCTTAAGCGATTGACCCTCGCGACCCGCTCAAATTGCTCGAGCCAGTCCTCTGCGTCTTTTTGCGCGTTACCGTGGAATGGTTCCGGCGTCATCGGCAGATCTACTACAATTTGTTTTGGCGCGGCCTGTGAAGTCATCTCGGTAGCGTCTCCACTACCGTTCGGCACTTCGTCGTCTTCTCTTATCCCACGTAGCACGCACGTATCTGAGTTGTCAATGTCGATCCTGGTAGTCCCCACCAGCGCGTCGCTTGTTCTGTTTCGCACGCACACCACAGATAACATTGAGGGCGTAGCAAACGACTGGCGCGCCAAGTTTAAATCTATCTTGCGTAAATATAGCCAGCTCTCTTTATACAAGATTTCATGGCAGATATAAGTAAAGATAGTTCGATTCCGCAGCTCTTATCAATGATGAGTAGCTATTTTTCACTTAGCTTTGGCTCGCATTGATGACTCCATGGTTGAACATGGGTAAATCAGGCCTCTCGTGCTATAGCACTAACTGCTGTGGAATGTATGCTTCAGAGATACTCCACGCTTCAGCGCAACTATTCGACAAGAAGCGGTACGCTGTACCCATTTCCTTTCCCTTTACAGGTCCGGAATTTAAATTATCACAGTTGAGGACTCGCAGAATGTGCGAGCAGGAAAAGGAAAAACAAGCGTGGGCTTAACTCCAAGATCAAACGTATGTACGAAGTCATTCTCTTGGGTTTGTACCCGAAGAAGCATAACTATATAGCTTTAAAACTGTATCGTCAAAATCGCCTCGACCAGAGAGCCACAGTCTTGAAACTTAACCCCACACGGGTAGGGACAATGAAGAAGGTTGATGAGCTGTAAAGAAGTTGCTGAACAATATGTCACTGGAAGTGCCCATGTCACGAAAATTATTTCTGAAGTGAATTTGGCATCAGGATTCGAGAAAAATATCGATACTCATTTCCAGCTCGACTCAAGATAGAATGATAATTATGAAGTAAAGATATACGGATTGCGTGGGGTGCCTCACAAATGCGCTTCAGACCAATTTCATCCCTGTCGCCTACTCGAACAAATGTTTATTAATCACAGTATACTCGAGAAACATTTTATTACTTGCGCAGTGCGGCTCCTAGCGAAATATCGGCGGGCTGCATGTGGTCCGTGCGACGCGTGTATACCCCATATCTTATATACAAAATGTAAGATAGAAAGTATCCACAGATACTTTTTGGCAATGAACGCTTTTTTGTCGCAAAAATACATACAAAACATCAAAGGAAAAACAATTAATACGCGTTGGGTGCGTGTTAACATCCGCTGTCCGAAGACTACAATTAGGATCCACGCGCAAATTGAATGGCTTGAGCAGCATCTGCCACCTTCCAAGCCGTGTACTGCCCGATCCCTTTCCTAATGTCGGGAGGAAAGTAGTTCATCAGATGTGGGGGAATTCGAACGTGTGGCCGCCCAACAACAGCGTCTTGTGCGTGATTGTTGGGCGCGACGCGTCCTCCTGGAGTCTGGAGCACCCAGGGCTGCTGACAAGAGGTCTGGAGCCTCCATCCTCCTTGTTCTCTCTCAGATCCTGCAAGCGTATACCCTTAAGTCATCAATGAAGCGATCCGTGGTCATTGAGTACACAATGCGAGAGCAATTAGCATTTCTTTTATTTGTCTCCTTCAACATGCATGGGCACTGGTTTCACTTCATTAAGGGCTGCAGAAAACTACGTGGCTGTTTGCGTTCCTTAGTGTAGATGCATTATGTTTATGTAGAAAGCTTCATGCCAATTCTTCCCTCCATCTCAGCAATTCAAGTGTTGTCAAGGTTCACTATCTCACTTTTGTGTGTTTCTGTGAGCCTATAAAATTAGGCCGATAGACTCAATTGTTAACACAAATCACTGGCTCTCCGGTGATGCGACTTTAAGGTTATCGCTAGCACTTCATATTTGCTCTGGCGTGTACAGGTCTGTGTTATGACGGGCTATACTGTGTGGCCACAACAGCCTCGCATGAGAACGACGCCGACAGCAAATGGTCAGAAGAAAAGAGCTCACTCAAAAACGTCCTGGGAAATATCGAGCAAAAAGAACAAAATGAAAACGTCTATATTTTCGCTATTTTGTATTTCTGTGATTACAAGAATGAATACTGAAAGAGGTCGTACATGGTGAATTGAGACAATAATTGATGGAAGAAAACAATATATACAGAAGAAACATGTGCATTATATTACGGACGAAAGACTGAGTACACAGGAATAGCCTTCATTTCTTTTATATGTGTCTTTTTTTGCTGAGTTTTCGAAGCAATCTATCCTGTTTCTAAGCATGTGGCGTAGGAAAAATGAACTTCAATTTTCCTAAATGTGCTCTATAACGTCTAAGTTTGTTCGTGAATCTCGTCACTATTTTTTACTCCACACATTTGTGGCACATACCTAGATACCCCGTGTCGCGGTATGCTGGTATACGACATAGGGGATTGACAGTTTGTTCACCCTGGAGCGGCGGAAAGAGACATTTGTAATTTAAGTGCAATAGTACCAAAAAAAATTGAGCCGAGGAGGCCTGATGAATGCAAAAGTTAAATATTAGTGTCTTAGCAGAAATTGAAACCAAGCATTGTACGTGGCAGACAAGTACAGTACCACAGTGCCACTTTATGTCTCGAAACTGCTTTGGAAAACTACCCTATATTACCGGCGAAACGACAATGGTGGTTGCGTTGTTGGCCATTGAAACTTACAAACATCACATATGTGCTCCTATGACACAGGATTCACGTCGGCTTAGCGTCAGTTATACACTTCATCGACAACCGCTGCAGTTGGTCGACGCACCGCGAACCATCCTCGCAAACACAAACGTTACATATCCGCTTACCTGTGTGTTGGTAATTACCATGCTGCTGTTGGCATCGTGAGACAACTGTAAGCATCTGGTTTAACAACTGTTTAACATATATCTGAGCGGCAAGATTTCTACATGTATTTAGCATATTTCGTAATGTTTGGCTCATTTAAAAAGTACAGCAACGTCACAGTCTATGAGAATGTTTCGTATTACATTGATCCTCTTGTTACGCGGGATCTGCCAATTAAAACAACGAAAAGTACCTCTTGTCTATGGGATCAGAACATAAGTCAATCTGTCGGGCTTCTTCGGAGAAACTAAAAAATAGCATTTCAGTAAACCTATATTCTCATGTTTAATCTCAACTGTGCGTTATCGTGATATCCACCATAAGGACAGTATCGATATGTTCTCACCATCTACGTCATCATCGCCATCACGTTCCTTAAAAAGTTGCCCGTCGACGTTATTTCCCTGCGTACTGTATGATCTACGCGCGGGTAAAAGCACGTGAACGGCGGGGATGAACATGGGTGACCAAACGTATCGGCCCAGCTCCGTCCATCAGCGGGCGCGTGCGATGAGAATAACCTGAACCATGTCATGAGGTGCTGCTGAAGCAAACCGTAAATGACCTGTGTGCTTTGAAGGCACATCAAAAGACGTGGAGGTGAATGTGAGGGGGGGGGGGGATGGCGTTCAAGAAGCGCTTGTGAACGTTGACTATGGGGACGCGGTGGCGAACGCTAAATTGACAGACAACAGCTGACGGCTTGTATAACCTTTTGCGTTCTTCGCTCTCAGCGAGAAGCAACTGTGCGGATTCCCCTTTCTTACCACGACGGGCTGTGCTCTGTTGCGGCAGCGTTTTGTACAGTAACGCAACATGATGTAAAAATTTAGCCTTACTTATTTTGTCGCTACCGCACTCATTACATCACCCTTGCGGTGAAACTGGGATATTTTCCCATAAGTGGTCATAACTAAAGTGCTGTGTGAATAGAAAACGACCAGCATGCCTTCTTTCTTGACCATCATGAAGCTGTGTGCGCTGCATCTGATAGGTCTGTGTGGTAAGACGTATGTAGATCAAAGCTTTCAGAAAGTTCCAGAGACTGGAGTTGTCACAGGAAACAATGAAAGAGCATCCATAAATTATATTTTAGGATCACGATTAAGTCTTTTTTGTTGCTCAAGAGCAAGGGAACCTGCGCTCATGAACTTTTAACGCGTGTCGAAACTACGTGAACTTGTAAAGAAGCGCATATATATATATATATATATATATATATATATATATATATATATATATATATATATATATATATATATTGTAAGGAGGGCAGTAGACACGGAGCTAGAGTAGAGAAAAGAGGAAGACGTGCTGCGATTGCAGGCTTGCAATCAGTCAGCCCTTGCGCTAAATAAATCTTTCGTTCGCCGAGTTAACTCCTGCTTGTTCAACACCCCGTTGTCATATATATATATATATATATATATATATATATATATATATATATATATTCGAAGGCATGACCGCTGGTGTCCTGAAAAGCTGCATGTATGTAGATTTCGTAGAACATAATTAGCGATTCTCTCCATATCCCTGATCGAATGCTGCACAGCCTTCGTAAGACTCTTAGTGCCCGTGTTCCTTTTTTGGTCGTGTGCCAAAGGAAAAGTTATCATAAGATATTTTCTAATATTTTACCGACATCAAGTGTGATGTATTCCGCAGTTTGCAAACTATTCTAGATAATAGTGAGTGAAATATCTAAAAGTAAATTTGTAATTGCGCTCTTTAAAACATTAAGACTTCAATAAATAGCTAGCAACCTACTATTGATTCCTCATTTATACGTTTTTACGCGTATATAAATCAGTTTTATAACACTGTCTGAAGCGAAAAAATGCTATATCATCTACATATACATCTGGGTATGCTTCATCATGACTGATACTTGTGCTTAGCAATATATTAAAAAGAAAAAGCCAGGTTTCTGCTCCCTCAAGAACTCCTCGTAACCTGGAATGTATATTGAAGAATGACACTTTAGCAAACAAAAAAAGCTCCCTCATTAGTTAAAAACGTTCTCAACTACCTTACCGTTTAATTTAGTTATCAAAAAATTTGAAATGATCGAATGATGTTTCATGTTCTACTCTCTCATAAGTTTTTCACTAGAAGATCATTGTTGCTTTTTCTCTTTCTTTTTGCTCGCGCGCGTGACGACTACAGTATGCGGAGCATGCAGACTCGACAGCGGTGACAGGCTGACACTGGCGCGCTTGATCACAGGTTTGATCACGACATAGTCCGAGATGCTGCTGCACGGTTACTTTCAATCCCTGAGTGGCTAACCTATGAACCGAGCTCGATGTGTACCACCGTTGATCGCGAGCGAAAATTTCCCCGCGACACCGAGACAATGGTGCAGAGTCAAAGCAAAACTGACTGCGTACGTATGTTCAAGCCACAGCCGCTTCACGACGCCAAGCTGGAAGTGCCAGCGCCATTTCGACAAAAACTAAACAAAAAACACATATCTTACACTTCAATTTCACACTCTCATTTCAAGCGTTCTCAGAGTTATCCAGTTTTACTTAAACGTAAAGCAAGGATGGATAAGGATATGTGGAGCTTAACGTCTCAAAACCACCATATGATTATGAGAGACGCTGTAGTGAAGGACTCCGGAAACTTCGACCACCTGGAGTACTTTAACGTGCACCGAAATCTGAGCACACGGGCCTACAACATTTTCACCTCCATCGGAAATGCAGCCGCTGCCGCCGGCATTTCATCGCACGACCAGCGGGTCAGCAGCAGAGTACCTTGGCCACTAGACCACCGCGGTGGGGCGAACGTAGCGCAGGAAGCAAGCATAAATTAAGTAGCATGCACAAAAAATTGGTTATTCTACAACCGCAATCTATTCATACCCAAGCATAATAATTGACGCTCAGTGAACTCGAAACCCTGAAGACGAATGCTTCTCTAATATGCCCGCCGATACAGCAGCGTGGAAACTAGAAAAAAAAACAACAAAAAACAAATGCGCTTCTTTTGATACACTAAGGGTGCGTCTATGAGAGCCAGACAATTCGTGCCGAATGCTGCGAGCTCTCTGGCACAATATATTTAGAAAAACTGTCACTTCATTGCCAGTCATCGCCATCGACATAACGCCGGCACACCAGAATGTTATCAGCGCACTGAGATGAAGCGACATTCACAGTATGTGTACACCGTTTTTTATTATAATTTATTAATTGCTACGTAACTGGATAAGTCATGCCAGGACTTTTGAATTCTTTAAGGCTGATACGCCACGTGGTGTCGTTCACGCGAACTATACCACTGATGTATAGAAAAGCTGGATATAGTTCCTTTTCACCATCTCTTGTGGCGCATGTCGGTTACCATGACGACGCACGCGCGAGCACGAAGAGGTGGAAGTCGACGTGGGCTGAGATGCAAGGTCAAATGCGTGCACGAAGTCGTTTTCTTGGGTTTGAACGCGGAAGAGCAGAGCTGTAGCTCTAAAACAGGGTCATCAAAGTCCCCTCGATCAGCGGGCCGCAGTTCTGAAATTTGTCCCCGAAAGAACAGCGACAGTAAAGAAGGTTGAAGAGGTGGGAAGAGGTTTTCAAACAATATGCCCTCCAAAGCAGCAATCTAAACAAAGGCTTTCACATATCTCAGATATAGATCATTTCTTACGGGGGTTGTTGTCAGGATTTGGGAAACATATCGAGATGTTCTTAAAATTGACTAAAATCTGAACGCCGATGGCAAACTGTTGAGTTCTGGTTCCATGGCTATGTTTCAACACCGACTGCATGTGGTGCCTCACAAAAGTGCTTTAGATCAGTCCCATACCTTTAGTTACTCTAACAAATCTTTATTATTGCAATATGCATGTAAATATTGGAAGCACTAAATAACAAATGAACAAACATTATATTCCTGGTGAAGCGGAGGCCCACTTGCAAAACATCCGTGGGCCGCAAGCTGCCCGCGGGATGCGTGTTTTACTCGCACTCTGCAGCACGTGTAGGTGGCGCGGAGAGCGTTTGAATATGGCGGCACAAGAGATGATAGAGGCTACCCGAAAGCGTGCGTGACTCGAGAATCAGGCGGCTTTCGGCCTCTGGTATGTCTAAGAGGTATCATAGATCTTGCCAACGAAATACAGAGGTGTATTGTCGAAGGAGAGGCAGCGTTTAGCACTCGTCACGTCGTATGTTGTGAAATACGGGAAACGACAGGCGTGGCCGTCTATGTCGAGTCCCTCTACCTGTAAGCAAGCGCACTGGAGGGGCCCGCCGAATACCATAAAATTTTAAGTCTGAAACGCAACCAGTGCCGTAAAGTTCAGTATTTCTTATTACGTTTTGCAAACAGGTTTGCGAACTCTGTGCAAACCAGCGCTACCACTGTGAACAGAGTGGTAGCGCTGGTGTAAACAAAGCGCCACACGTGCGTTTGTGGCGAGCTGTATGGTTCTCCGCACCAGCTTAGCTGCGGAACGATTGTTCAAAATAGTCGACTGACACGAACTCAGTAAACCAAGGGTGATTCTAGAGATAGAAACGCTGTACATGCGATTGCTCTTCGCTCCTATAGCTTCTCTTGCGCCGTGGCGCAGCACGACTACGACGCGCCCGCCCAAACCTACCATCACCGTCTTGCGGCTTCCGAAAAATTCCGTGCTGTGGCGCTCGCTGATCTAGAAAGTGTGAATACCCCTGCTCTAAAATGAGAGACATCGAATTTGATATCATATATACTCTCAATCAGGTACCGCTTAAGGTGTTGAATATAGCTAGGAAACCGGACATTTGTTATCTGCTTTTCTAAATATTGTCATCATTCAAGCAGGACCTGCTTAAGAGTGTACAAAAGGGAGGAATTTACATGCCACCATTTTTTTGACAACACACGTTATTTTAATTGAAATACAATCACAAAAAAATCACACAAGCGAAGAAATGAATGCGCGCAAAGTGCATGCAGAGTTCCTTAATTTCCACCGTGGGAAGGGAGTGCTTAGGATATATGCCCGAATGCCCTCGTGGGAGCAGCATACTTTCTTGACACCTGCCCAGCCCCGTGCTGCTCTATCTGTTTGATCATGCGTTATGGCTGGCGGGTCAGGTGCGGAGGAATTTGATAGCGCCGCCAGCCAACAACGCGATTCTGTGCGTGCACCATGGTTGTTCAGCGTGGCGCGTCCTCATGCTGAATTTGAAAGCACCCAGGGCTGCTGACAAAAGGTCTCGAGTCTCCATCCTCCTTGTTCTCCTCTCTCAGCCCCTGCAAGCGTAGAATTGTGTCGTAAACGAAGTGACCCATGGTTGTGGAGTACACAACGCGAAAGCGAATTGCCTTTCGTTTCTTTTTCTTTCAACATACTGCATGAGCACAAGTTACACTTCCAGTTGGGTAGCAGAAAACTACAGCTGTTTGCGTTCCTATGAATTGTTACTTTACGTTTATACAGAATGCCCCCATCCATTGTTTCCTCCATTTTTGCTGTAGCGGGTCCATCGTTAAGGTTCGCTATGTCACTTTTCCCGGTGTGTTTCTGCATGGCCGTATAGTGACACGTATGTCACGAACACAAATAGCTGGATTTTGAGTGGCGTGACCTTAATGGTTTTGCTAGCACTTCATACAGGACGTGTGCAGTTTTGCGTTACGGCGGGTTATGTTGAGTGGCTATGGCAGCTACGCAGGAGAATGAAACCGTCGGGAAGTAGTCCGAAAGAAAGACCTCAATAAACGACGCAGTAATAACGAAAGGAAAACGTCTACTTTTCGGTATTTTTGTATGAGATATGCAAGACTAAATACTGAGTGAGGTCGTACATGGTCAAGGAAGACAAGAAATGATTATGAGGAAAGCCGTATATACACAAGAAACGCACGGAGTGTATCGAATGATAGCTAAAGTGCACCGCAAAAGCATTGATTTCTTCTATACGTGCGCTTTTTCGATTGGTTATTGTTGTAGTTAGTTCCATTTTAATGCATCGGCTGTACGAAGAATGACCATTTCGACTAAGTGTGCTCTTTATCACATCAAGGTATAATCATGACTCTGATCGCAATGGACTCGTGCCACCATTTAGCATTGTCCTTCTCCATGCCCACGAAACGAGTGCCAGTTGATGCAGAACTTGTGTTGTACTCCTTGCCTTCAGGGTAGCCACCTATAAATTTGCGCTTTTCTACTGGCGTCTCGTAGACAAGCCCAAGTTGCCTTGACGTGAATTTATCATTTACCAACTGAGTGGGCAAGGAGAGGCGCGCAAAAGACGCGACGATTACTGGAGCGCCAAAATGACAGGGCGAGAGCAATAGAGAATTTATTCCCTGATAAAGCAGATCGTTTTTATTGTCTAGCCTTCACAAGGCGTAATGAGTGCTCGGTAGAGTGCATCCGACTTCACAGTGCTATCAGAGCTTCTCTTACAATAAATAGGTAACAACACCACTGTATTCTAGTGAGAGTATCGGAGAGTAACAATTTTATTATTTCGATGTTTTTCCACAAGCAATTGGGCGGAAGTGCCCACTACGGCAATATTTCAGGAGGGAAGCTCCTTTTAGTCTAACATTGTCCCGCGTCAGGTTTGACAGGCAGTATCACCGATACATTATCATAGATGGCCCTTTCTAATAGAAGTTTGCATCCAGTTTGTGTTCATGAAGTATTATGGCTAGGGGGCGTTAGCCACACCCTGATCTAATGAGTACAGCCATGTCGGTCGGTCGGTCGGTCGGTCCGTCCGTCCGTCCGTCCGTCCGTCCATACATACATAATACATACATACATACTTACATACATCCATCAATCAATCAATCAATCAATCAATCCACCCCAACTCAAAGGCAAAACGGTGTTAAAAGTGTGTGTGGTTCGTGCTGCCACGACGATTAATCCATTGAATATCTAACGGCACCAGGTCTAACAGTTAGTCCCCAGAGAGGAGCTCATTGGACTAACATTTAATCATCACATTTACTCCTTAGTGAGTAACGTTAGTCACACAATTCACCCCAAAAGACATTTATACCTCACATTTGCACCTTATACGCAACCGTTAATCCCCACATTTACACCTTACCGGGCAACTGCTAGTCCTTAAAGTTGCACCTCGCCGGACGAACGGTCGATCCACTCAAATACTTTAATCGAATAAACTTTTTATCCCCAGCTCAAACATTGTTTTTTATTTCTTTTCCGCCGGGCCTAATATAATTCTCGCCTACTTTTTGGCGCAGTGAGCAAAAATAGTGCAGAAAAGAACACGCGCAAAAGTAGTTAGCCACCTATGTGTAACTGCGTTCGTAGTCGCGGCAGCAAAGAAAGAAAAAAGTGAGACATCGACATCTTTTATTTTCTTACATGCACATGAAGTTTCTCCATTCTTTTACATGAATTCATGGTGAAGTGTACAATTCCAGTCTCGTTGTCACATCTTGTTCACTCCTTGTGGCGCTCTTCGGACGGAAGCAATAGATGACAGGCATTGCAGACGCCAGCGCACGCAGCCTTCTGCCTGTTGTGTTCGCACGGCTGTACGTACAATAAGATTGTAAAAATAGTAAGATACACGTGACAGAAGATGAAGATGCACGCATATGACAAGTACGTGCAAGTTAATATAAAACATGCGTGTAAAATTTGAAAAACAAATGACTTTACCTTCACATCTCGTGCAGTCCTTCTGAAGCTGTTCTGACGAAAGAGAAGGATGACAGGCATCGCAGACGTCAGCGCATACAGCCTTCAGCACGGCGTGTGCCCACGGCTGCACAATAAGTATGTAAAATAGTGAGTCACACGTGACAGAGGATGAATACGAATGCATATAGAAATACGTGCAAGGTGAAATAAAAATATACGTGAGATATGACAGGCTAATAATTTCCCAGTGGTGCCACACATCGTCAGACTCATTTCAATCCCCTGTAGCGCGAAAGCTTAGGAGCGCGGCCGCCGCCACAACTCCGCGAACCACCGTGCCGCGAAAAACTTGGGCGAGTTCAAAGCGAGCGACGTCGTTATGCTCGAGCATGCGAACGCGAGACCAAACACGGCGCTGCACGTGTAGTGTCTGCCGCCAGCGAACTTCGAACGGGAGAGCGAGCATACGCTTGGGCCGCCGCCATGAACAGCGCCGAGTTGGTTTGGAGCTAGCGCCGAAGACATCGATGGTAATGCGGCCCTTTTCCACAAACTCGATGGAGTGCAAGTGCAACGCGCCAACGCGAGCCTGCCGCCGCGGCCAACGGACGGCGCCGAGCTGCTTGCGACCGACTGACGGGGATGCCAACTGTGATGGCTATCAATTTTCACTGAGTTCCGACGCTAGAGAAAGCCCCGCCAGCCCATGCTGCTGCACTTACAGCGCGCGACATACTACAACCAAGCTCGTTACCAGAACCCACAACGTGTTTACGACGACTCCAAACTCAGCGACGAGGTCTCAGCCCAATATCGTCAGCAAGGAGCTCATCGCAGCGGCGAAGACAGGCGAACACTTGATGAGCGAGCGTACGGGAGGCCGATGGCAATGGCGACCCATTTTCAGGCGGTCGCAAAGCACAGGCGAACTGCAGACGCCCAAGCTGACCTTCGCGGTGCCTTTCATGCGTGCGATATACAACACGACCGAGCCTTGTCGGCAAGCACGGTCCGTATCGCACACGCAACAAGTTGACTAGAATAAAGAATGATCACCTACTTGCGAAAGAATCCAGCGCTGAGTTCTGCCCTGAGTCGGACTGTATCCGAAAGGCCTGCTGTCTTCTCGGCCGCCATGTTGGCCTTCCCAAGTGTTGCTGTCGTGTGTTGGTCGCGACTATCTTGAAGCCAGAGATATACAGCGCGGCGTGGTGACGTGTCGAGACCTGCTCCAGACTTCATGGGTGCGGCGAAACGTAAAAGCAGCAGCGTACGCTCACTCAAGCGTACACACAAGCACCACGTTGTAATTCCTAGATCGTCAAATCCAGGCGGCCATTTTCGAGCACTCCCAGCGCGACGCAACGCGAACCGTCGCCCGCAAAATACGGGGACAGACTGAGCGAGGAGAGGAGGAGAACGGCTTGTGAACTTGGCAACGCTTTGCTCACTGCCATCAATTCCCGGGTGGTTCATCCCTTTGGAGCGTGTTTGGAGACTAAGTGGTTTGCGCACGGCCCACTTCCCTCTGTGGTTGCTCCTCAGCGGTCTATTCGTTCATCGCTCACGCCTATTGGGCTCCGTTACTCTTTCTTGTGGTAATTTTGCCTTAGAGTGCACCTAAAAGTGCAGTTGAGTGAGGATATGCTAGATGGCGCTGTGCGGCTACTCTTCACTTGGCTGCTGTACGGGCTGTGCTTGGATGAGCGGGGAACGAGTGCCTCTCTGAGTCTCCTGGATCGTCGCTGTACGTGTCGGATCGTTAGGGGCTTGGACAAAGCGGAGCGGCAGGTGTGGAGGGCCGCGGTGTCTCGTGCTCATTGACAGACAGACAGACAGACAGACAGACAGACAGACAGACAGACAGACAGACAGACAGACAGACAGACAGGCAGGCAGACAGGCAGGCAGGCAGGCTGGCAGGCAGGCAGGCAGGCAGGCAGGCAGGCAGGCAGGCAGATGGACGGGCAGATGGACGGGCAGGCAGGCGGACGGATGAATGGACAAACAGACGGATGCTTCGCTGCATTCACTAATCACTCTGTGGAAATAATGTGAATTTCATTTTTTTTGCTCTAGTGGCCTATAGTAAAAAGATGACGACGCCAGAAATTGTTACATCAGCACTTGCAATGTTTGTTGCCATAAATTGAAGTTCGTAAAAAAATACTATTCGTTTCTTTTTATTTTTCAGAATCTAGACCAGTCTATGTCTAAGGATGACTACAGAACTAGGAAGGTAAAAAAAAAACAGGTTTCCACAAACGCAAGCCTAAGCCTACTGACACAAGGAGTTTCGTTTGTTCGCATTACCATGCCATGAGCAATAGCAATATACTTACTATGAAACGTAATGTCACTACGACACAGTCCACCTTTTAAAAGGGACCCTCGGCACATATTAAACGCGTAGTTTTCATCCCTTCTCGAACTGTCGAATGTACTGATATCGCAGCGCGAGCGGTAACCGTAAAAAAAAAAGCTGTTATAATTATATATCTGTAGAGAAACCACGCTGTTTTCAGAGTGGAATGACATATACAGCAGCTAGAGAATCTATTTTCATTATTTACGCGACAAGTCGCGTATAATACATTGGGTGTGTTCCAATACTCACCGTAGACGGCTAAATGGACGGCGGCCATCTTAAGTCCCATTCCAATTCTCACGTAGCCGGCAACATAGACAGCTCCGAAAAGACTGCATCGTAGACAAATACGATGCAGGCTACTTTGCTGTTTAAACAAGAGGACGGCTCAGCGAATCCCCCAGATAGATCAAATCTCACCACAATGGTCATCTGCGCACAACCAGACGCTTTTTCAGACGCTCAATGTGAGTAACGTTTATTTGTTTTATATTTCAACATGAAATAGGGCAGAAGTTACAAATATTACGTTTGTTTCTTTTAGCTTTTTTTCTTCTCGACGTGAGGTGGCGCATCGTCGCGTGAAAACCGTCCAAATGTGTTCCATTTCTCGGAGAGCATGGGCTCGATGCTGTCTTCTAAGCAGTCCTCGTAGACCGTCTACGTTCTATCTAAAAGTTGGAACACAATCATTGTTCCAACTAAGGCACGCTATTTAGTAGTAAAGAATGTAGAAGTGCTACTTATACTTTCTCACATACAAGACGATTTTCGTTTTCAATATGAGATCGTGAAAATCATTCTAAAATGATGCTGTAGGGACGCTGCGCAACTGTCATGTTACCTTCCCGCTGACCTCAAAGGCCGTTTTCGATCACCGCTACGTCTGATAGATAACGCCGCTGCTTTGATTAGAAATGGCTTTTGACGTCAGCACTAGACTGAAATGCGGAAGGGGGCGTATCATGGCTTCGCCTGCTCGAGTTTTGAACTTCGAATACTAACAACATCAGTTTCAATGCACAAATTTTCATAAGTGTTCTTGCGTTTATCTCGGCATTAATTACAACACGCATTCCACCGCTAAATAACAAAGCGATAAAATTCTCGCAGGTCCCCAATAAATGAAGTATGCATGTGGAGCACATGTCTATTTTTATACGGTCTGGCATCTGAACTAACACCAACAGTGCAAACCTGAAATTTTTGCACATGACGTGAGGAGGAGTGGTGCGTAAACTGTATTTATTTCTTCCATTCTCTGCACTCTTCCTGGTTTTAAATTTGCATTAGTTAATTCCAATTATACCCTAACCAACACTCTACTTCTTCGCCTGTTTGATATTCGACTTCTCTCTTCATTTAAAATAAGATGGATGATTGATATGTGGGATTTAACGTCCCGAAACAACCATATGATTATGAGAGACGCCGTAGTGGAGGGCTCCGGAAATTTCGACCACCTGGGGTTCTTTAACGTGCACCCGAGTCTGAGCACATGGGCTTACAACATTTCCGCCTCCATCGGCAATGGAGCTGGCGTAGCTGGGATTCGATCCCGCGAGCTGCAGGTCAGCAGCCGACCACTAGACCAGTGCGGCGGGGCCATTTAAAATAGGAATTCCCCATTTACCCCCCCCCCCCAATTATTCAGCATCGTAACTTCCGGAAACCTTCTAAAGATTTCTATGTACATTATATATATATATGATTTACTGGCCGCAGCAAAAAGGATTTTGGGGAGTGCGAGTGCGCAACACCACTGCAAAAACATTGCATAAGTACTTGTCTCACCTTCCCATTCAGGACGGCGATGCAGCTGGTGTAGTCACAGACAGCGCTCTGGAACGGATTCTGGAACTGGGTGGGTGCTTGGGCGCACATCACCAGGCCAGTCACGACCCACTGGAAAGTTTCCAGTAGCAAGTCGAGCACAGTGTCGAAGAGTAGTTGCGCCCAGTTGTGCCCGCAACGGTAGCAGCTGAAGCACGGGTCCGTTTGTACTTGGGGCTGATGTCTAAAGCCACGGTGTATTTGTAGTAGAGAGCTGTGCGAAAACAATTCAAGATCTTTTCTTAAGAACTTTGTGGTTATTTTATGTTTTAACTAAATGCACCGATGGATCACATTACTGTTCTGAAATGATGGGGCAACGGCTGTCACGCAAACACGCACGTTGACAACCATATGCTCCTTGCGCCAAGTAATACGGGTAGAATGAAGACGCCTAAACGAATGGTGTTTTGAATGGTTCGATGCAGCACGCATTTATTAGTTACTATGGCACGGTTCAGATAACAAAGGAGCTCCTCAGCAGAGTGAGTGCCTTTTAAAACCACCTCGGAGGACCACTGGTCCCTTAATACACACTATAACAGATTAACCCTAACTGGTTGGCTGCTCATCGTGATTATTTTAGTATTGAACCATGAGGCATAAGGGTTCAGGTAGTGCTGCTTTAACGAAAAAGAAAAGATATCTTTAGCGCAAGTTACCGATGATCCAAGATGCGTTATCATGCTTAGCATTTGAAGGGTGAGCACTCAGTATTGGCTCCTTTCTGCCGGCACCTCTTTCATCAAAAGATGGATCCTGTCTGCTATACTCTCCCTTTGTCATGCTCGGTTGAAGACGCCTCGTGTCTGATATTCCACGCTGGTAATCGGACACTAGTGAAAATCTTCCTTTTCAGCAGCACCTACTCAACCATGGTTTGGCAGCATGTCATACTCTTTGTAGCTCTTGAAAGGGAAAGTCTGCAGCACACTTGGATTATGTAATGTTATTGGAATAGGTAATGTTATGGAAATGTTATGGAAGACAAGACATCTAGCAAGACATACCGAGCAGCAGTGGAGAGAAACATGCATTGGTTTTTTGACATACTCAGTGAATTGCATTGGAAGCAAGCACGTTACGCTAACGGTGTCCTATTCACCACACCTTCAGCAGATGCGACGAATCTTTTCGAGCACTTTACACTACTTCTTTCGACTCTGCACATGTTCCATTCACCTGTACGCCAACCAACCACTTAGAACATGCAAGTTCGCGCCCGATATCTGTTGACCTATATGTTGAGAGGCTGGGCGCTACAAGCGTTGCTCGCGGTGCGGAGAACGTTTTGTTAAATTGAATCGCGCTGGATTCATAATGACTGTTATCAAGGTCCCATTGGGTCTACGAGCTCCAGATTGATAAACATAGGTTATTTTTAATACACGTAAAGTGCTCTTGAATTGATCGAAATGTGGCCGCCTTTTTCAGGAACCAAAACATCGAGATGGCGTACATGGCAACAGTTGTGTTAGCTTGGAGTGCTCCCAGCTAGATGATTGTGACGAGAAAGCGAGTTTGTTGTGTGGTTGTTTTCATGAATCCGTGTTCTTTCGCATGTCTGCGAAGCTTTTGCTACCATTTTTTTCATTAATTAGAAACACATTGTGCAAGAAAAATACGAAATCTATTCCTCCAGTGTGTAAGCCCTTCAAAATACATTTTAACCGTACCTTAAAAATAGTAATTGAATAGTTATAAAGCAGTAAGCGCGTTTATCCACCGCGTTGGTGTAGCGGTTACGGTTCTCGGCTACTGATCCAAAGGTGGCGGGTTTGGTCCCGACTACGTCGGTTGCATTTCGATAAAGGCACAGTGATAGAGGGCTGTGTAATGTAGGATGTCAGAACACGTCAAAGGGTACCGGATGGCCAAAACATTCCGTGAACTCCATCAAGGTGCTCTCATAATCGTACCGTGGTTGCGGGATGTAAACAACCCACGTATTCATTTTTTAATAGTGAACACTTTCTGCCTGCAAAGCAACACATACACACATGGGGCCTTAATGCACGATCTCTACCCAACGAGATATAGCTATATGTGTCAGCTCTGCAGCGTACTGGACACCCTGGCACACTTGCTTCTTGCATATCAGAGTATTTTTAGACGTAATCTGCAACAACACACGACTGTTAATGAAGCATAACGGACGAACGAAGACCTAACCGAAAGGTGGGAGGCCAAGCTCGCCTTCGAGGACCTGGAAGACCAACAACAACTCGTCGCCAGGGCCAAGAGGGAGGTAGAAGCCAGAGGGATCCTGGACTAAGGAGCCCTCCCACCTCAGGGTGACACCGGGCATTGCTCAGGGCACTGTCTCAAAAATAAAAGTTTACTTCTCTTTATCTCTGAGCACCTTCTTTCGTGCAATGGTGTAACTATATATACGTAAATAATTTGACGGAGAAAAAAGACACCTTCACTACAGGCTACGTATAACCACTCCGTGGAACATAAATGTGCTTAGTCACTTCTGCTGCACGAAACATTGATAGCGTAGTATGCAATTTACGCTCTTACCACCTTGTCAGTGGCTCATGCTGTTTTGAGATAAGCGAGAAAGAAATTAGGGCAGACTTTCCTTCGTATTTCTAAGCCCAAAAAAGTGGGACCTGGGCCACTTTCTCTGTTTTTCTTCGGTTTTCTTTCTTTCACCATGGTTTTCTTTTTCTATCTATTTTCGCATTTTTTTCTGTGTTCTTCGTATATTTCCATTTATTTCTATTCTCTACCTAGTGCTTCTCTTCCCTTTTTATTTCTCGCCAGCTGCTTCTATCAATTTTCCCTGGTGGATTGTGTGTTTATGTTGGCATAGCTAGAACCGCATTGTCAGCACTTTAGATCACCAACAAGTTCGTCGAAGAACAGGAGGAATAAGACTTCTTGGAACGAACGTGTGCTAAATATGCTGCAGTTGGCAATCCTATATGTATTTTTGGATGCGTTAAAATTATCATCAAAACACTCTAAGAGCTAATGGACAAAGAGAATTCTTTTTGTTGCGAGCTCGCGCTCTATACGAAACAGCTATAGGTAAGTCTTTTATATGCTTTTACCTGTGTTACCCCAAGCGACAACGACAGCATACTACAGCCTGGCCCCTTGAAGTGCTCTCAACAAAACTTGAAATTCTGCGAGATGGTGCGTAGCTTATTGAAATTTTGAGCGCAAACAAAAAACATTCATAGGCGCCCCAGAAAGGACCTCGGTCAAGCCAGTCGTGGTGCCGTACGTTCATAAGGTTGTGCACGACGTGAATAAAGTGGCAAAACTGTTATAAGCTGCCGGTGGCGTGCCCCGCTTCAAAAAAGCTGGCCGAGTTGCACTCGCGTGTTTCTCGTGGTCTAGAAAAAAAAAAGTTGTCATAAAAATGCCAGGCCTGCGCGGAACGTGCAGCGCAGTCCCAGCATGAAGAGCGGCTTTTCAGGGCCTTTTCTAAAGACTCTGTGAGGAAAATGCTAGAAGTACACTTGCTGGTTATCCACTACGCCATAAAAAATGATAGTTTTTGTGTAGTATAGGCCGACATTCACTATGCCATCCTTCGTCATTTTTCGGAGAAGCGTGAAATCCGCTAAACACTTGCAACGAATTTAGTTTGAATTTTTTGTTGCATTCAGTGGCTGACGACGATGAAGAATTACGCCGGAAGTGGGTCTGCACCACAGTTAATACGTGATGAAGAACAATTTCTTCTGATGTGCTTGAGCATTCGACGACCCACTCGTTACACGATTTGCATTGTGCGACGCCTGGTTGTTCTTTTGCTGTTTTCAGCACTTTATTACTCAAATTAACACGATTCCCTTCCCGACATCAAGCCTGACTAGGGCAAGTTTGCGAACAAGTCTGAAGCACTGGCGTGGCTCAGCGGTAGAATACTCGGCTGGCGCGCAGTGTACTCGGCTCTCTATCCCACTATGTCACCACACGTTTTCGGTATTTCAGCGTTTTTCTTATTTCTTGTGATAGCGGTTACGCACACTGATGGCGGCGGACAACTACGACGCCGCGCGTGATCCGCGCTGTGATCTTATAACAGCTTTTCCTGTAAAAGCACGGTGGGAAGTTCGGTTATTGCTGCACGGGAGTTCTCTATAAAATTCGGTTGACCTGCGGTGAGGCATATATAAACCAGATTGGTCAATGCTTGGATTAGCGGATGGTGGGTCATACACACTTAAGAAATGAGGTACTAAGTTGGCAGAACATTGAGCAACTTGCGGGGCGCGTGAGCCGAAAGTGTGAAATGAAAATATGGGTAGAGGTAAGGATAAGTTTTCAAGGGAGTTGGTTGAAGCGTATCATATCGGGAAGTGAGGAGCATGTGTGTCACTACACATCGATGAAGATTTGGAAGATGGAAGCTGAATACATCGATAGGTTTTTGTAAGTGAAAACGTGTTTTACTATATATAAGCAAATTACTGTGTGCGAATGCGTGCTTTTCTTGTTGGATTTGCGGGTGATGCCTCAAATAGAGTTAGAAGAAGGTAGCGGCAGTCCTGTCCTCTCCTTTTATGAATGTGCGTTTTTGCGCTGATATTCCCCGTCAGTTAATGTGCTCCGTCCTTAAAAAATAATACCAGCTGATGCACCGGTGTCATTCTGGCAACTATAATACCATTCACACCTGCGACAAGTGAGCAAAATTGACTTCAGGCGACAAATGTTTGCATTTGCGTGTGCACATTTGCTTGCGTATGATTCGCATTGCCACAGCCCCGTCATTAAGCTGTCATTTTCTTACGCGGGTGATTGGTTCAGTGGTTTGCCACTGCAATCCCTGCACTGAAAAATCCAGCAGCATGCGAGTGGATGATAGCAGTCACTTTGCAAACAAAGCTTCCTTTTGCAACCAGTCACATTGCTACTAACTTGGTCGCGCGACCGGTACTAGTCACAGGTGTGAACTAATCTTCATTCTGTAGGTACATAATATATCGGAGTGTCCCGGGACACACTCCGAGTTGATCTCTTTCAACGAAACTGTCATTTCAATGTGATTTCGCGAGATTCGCTCCGATTTTGCCTGCCTCCATGCAAATGACTGCTTAGCTAACGGGACGATTTCAGTGAAGCTTGTTTACTGCTGAACTACAGTGGATGCGCATCTGGGTGCGTGACTATCTCTAGGATAACGTCCTAATCTCTGTATTTTAATCCTTCAGGGGGCGTTCAAAACATCCTGTATAAGTTGGTGCTTACCGGTGTTGCAGCCACTCGGAGGGACGTGCGTTGTCCGGAATAATGAAAAAGATAGTAGCGACGACCGAGTAACCTTCCTTGCGGCACTTCTAGCACACCAAGGTGGACTGCGTGCGTGCTTGAGCCGTGCTAAACGGACTCCCGGTCAACAGTAGGGCCGCGGGATGCCACAGATGCCGGAGGTTTGAGGCTTCGGTCCTTGAGCGTGTTGCACATATCATCGGTCAAGGCGTAGCCGAGACAGTACAAAGCAGTGATAGAACTTAGCGCCGACTAATTGAGGACAAAGAATTACCAAACAACCTTTGGCTAAGTTGGACAAGATAATCACTCTGAAGGTCATTTATATGCCACTACGAAATTTGTCGATTAGGGCAAGCAAGCGAATAAGAAATCAAGTTCTAAAGCGTTACGTTATGGGGCGGAAGAAAATAGGTTTGACTGTGGAAGTTTACAGTCAACTTAGTCTTATTAATTAGGCATCTGAAATTGCCTCAAATTCTGTTTTACCCCAACTAAAAGCTCGGAATAAGAGCAATCAAATGAAAGGAAAGAGACATACAAAGAAAGAAACCGGCAGATGATGCCAGCTCAGAATTTCGGCACTTAATGTTCTCGAATAACGAGCAAGAAAAAGGCTGAGGACTGAAACATATAAAGATGTAGGAGAAAATTTAGAACACCTGAGTATTACCACTTTTCAAAGTTGATACATATAGAGTGGTTAGGTTCAGAAATTAAGTGGTAACAATTATTAGAAGAAATGACGTAAGCAGTTATTTGCATATTATATGTATTTGTGCAAACGGAAATCCATCCAGAAGGATCAGAGAATGCAGGTTAGCCACAGACTTTGACCCGGTGTTGCGTGAGCACGAATGTGTGTAAAAGCGATGCCCCCTCTCCTCTAATTACGAGAGAAAGGGGGCGCAAAAATCTGCTCTTCGCTTTGACTCAGTTATGGTTGCGCAGGTTTTTCGACAATAATGGCGGCGGAAGGTGACGGATGTTCCATACCGAGGACAGTTCGCTTACCATCTTTGTATCAAGACAACGGGTGACAAAAGAAAGGTTATTGAGAGAAGCACGTCATGTGTTCATTTTGTTTATTTATCCATTGTGAATCATGTGGTACTTTGGACACGACGAATAAAGAGGTGGGTGGGGTGCTGCGATGACAAGTTGCGCTGAATGAGGAACTCCGTGCGCGCCTCTGACTACATTGAGACAGAAAGTGCTTACAACCAGTTCGTTTGACGAGGCCACGCTGCACTGCTGGCTTTGGTTTATAGGGCACTTGGGGCTAGAAGATATAGGGGAGGTGTGCGGCTGCTACATATACGCCTCCATTGCGCACAACGTTTTAGCACATCTAAAGGTAGGCTCAAACGAAAATTATATAGAACTGGCAAACGAAATACAATTAAAAGTTATTCTACCGTATACACCGAGGCATGGTCGATTGCTCAAATTTTTAGCGGAATAAGATCTGGGGCTTCACCTATTGTGTGAAATTATTATTTCGCTAATTTCGCAGAGTGGTCAGGCGCGAAGCCGGGCTATTCGGTCAGAATTCATACTCCATAGGTGTAGTACATCACGAAAGGGTTAGAGAAGCGCTGTCAGCGTGGCCTTTCCAACCCAGTCGTGGTGCGCAAAGCCATATGAATTTGACAGAACGCTATACTCGAACCACTTATAGTTAAGTTGCTATCAAACCATGCCGTAGGACCTGATTAAAATGAAGCCACGCTTCTATGACGGCATTACATAGTTAATGAAATTTTGAAGTCAGCTTGAATATTGTACCAATCAACTGTGACCACACACACACAAAAAGTCTACGATCCCTGCGTCTACCAATGCAATATTATGAAGAAGATGAGGTTAGGCATGAACTTCGCTTGTGCTAGCGCGGCACGTATGAAAATGGGAAAGATGACAGACACGTCTAGATAGGTAGGCGCTAACCTTTCTAGACGTCTGTGTCGTCTTTCGTCTTTTCTTTTCGTATGCGCCACGCTAGCACAAGCTGAATTCATGGATAATCAATTCGCCCGAGCCACAATAGAATGCAGTTAGGCTTACCGGAGAAACGTATGTCGAACCAAAACCTTGCATGGGCCTTCGTAGACCAGTGATCGAGATTGACGGGCAGTCCAGGAGAGCCTGAAGCAGAACAACACGCTCTCGGTAACAGGGAAGAACGGGGATCTTCTGACCAGACGAGTTGGCCCACTGATTGACACGAACGTCCGAGCCACGACGCTTTCACTGCACGTGCACGTTGGTCATGATGACGATGGCGATTATGCTGCTTAAATCATTGCCACGTACTCACTCTTGGAAATAGTCTGAAATACTTAATTGCTAAAAGTCGTAACAGTGTGAATTAGAATGATGTGTTCCATTGTTCTTCGTCACCATGCATCATCGTCTTCCTAGTAGTGATCCGCAAGCGCACCACGATGAGCAAAATGTTTTCATTCAGACCCACTTCTATTGGCGTAACTGATCTAAACATAGCGCAGAAGAGAACAAGTACACTTTCATCGCTATTCCTTAAAAAAATTTCTCATATGGACTTCGTGCTAGCCCTGTTCGGCGAGTACTGCCGGGCGTGATAACAGACACCACGTCGGCTAGACCAAGCAGACAAGTTACATTGAGTAAAGTGATGTCAACGTATCTGAAGAACGAATATGAGCTAATTCTGGTACCGCAAAACACCCGTTTGAATGATCGCAGGATTTTCCATAAGTTGGGTCATTGCAAACGCTGGCAAGCGGTACAAACACTACGACTCCGTACTTTTTCCGTGCGAGAGCAACGTTACATGGAAGAGCAGAGCATAGTGAAATATCACTATGCACGTTGCTGGCTTAGAATATGCCATCAGGTAGCTCTCTAAGGAAATTATGCACTGATTATTCTTACCGGTGCGGCTGCACGATAACAACAGACTTCTAAAATTTTTGATGTCGTAAAAATGTTGCAATCATACATTTTTTCACCGTATAAATGCTGACGAAGAATACAAGCTCGTCTTCTGAAGCTAATATCAATAATTTGTACATTGACCAATTTGAGTAAAATTATATAGGTATGAGAAGTTTAACAAAAGCATCAAGAAAACTTTTCTAGAGTACTTGACGAAATCACAAATACAATACGTACGACTTTCAAACAAAAAAATACAATATGACTTCTCTAGTAGGTTTGTAAACTGTTTGGTGAAAACCAAATAGCTGTATGAGAATATTAAATGCTTTATTGGCATCATGGCACAGTTTTATTGCAGCAACCAATAATAATACTAGTAGTTGTAGTATTTATATTTATATCAATGCGACACAAGGATGTGACACTGTTAGGCAAAATGAGCACAAACAACGCCTCCCCGACGCTCTTGCCAGACAGAAAAAAAAGAACAAAGGAAATAAAGTTAGAAAGGCAAAGATAACAGAAATATGAAGTAAACGAAACACGAAACTTTAGACAAAAATGGAGCGAGAACGCGGAAAAGTATACCAGAACGGAAGGTCAAACCTTTTTTGTGTAAAAATTTTAGCAAGAACTGATGAGCCTGGTTGAAGTGAGCAGCACAGCTTTTTGGAGACGGGCAGTTATAGGCTTGCACCACCGCTGCGGTCTTGTCGCTAATACCCGGGTGCTGACCCGCAGGTCGCGGCATTGAATTCCGGCTGCGGCTGCTGCCTTTCCGATTAAGGCGGAAATGCTGTAGGCCCGTGTAGTAAGACTTGGGTGCACGCTAAAGAACCCTAGTTGGTCGAAATTTCCGGAACTCTCCACTATGGCGTCTTTCATCATCATACGTTGGTTTTGGGACGTTAAATACCACAAATCCAGACTTGCATGATAGAAAGTATGATCAGTGGATAATGCTAAATTAGCAAAGACTTCTCAGCTGACTATGCGGGACACTCTAAGAGTACCTGAGAGGAGCTGATAATTATATCCGGCTCACTGTCATACCGTCAATGACGGTACGGTAAAGCGTAAAAAATTGTGCACAGAGATACCTTCACGCGAGATGGCGTGTCTGGGCGTCTCAACTGCATGAACATTTATGTCACGTGGCATTGTCACCTTAAATCATCACGTAGTCACTATATGCAAGTAAAGCTTATCAATGTCATGCTATCTCACAACTTGTAGTGGGCTAGCCCGGTATACTTTATAATTGCGAAAAGTGAATTTTTTGGTTGCGCGTGACGTCCGTGTTCATTGACATCGAAATGTGACCTGATCACCTCGTCACGCGCATCTTGTTATCGTCGGATGTTGGCGCCGGTCACGCGATTTCTCACTTCACGGTACCCATATAGATTTGGCGTTGAAACAGTTCTAGTACCCGAGGATGCACCTGCCGCACTGGATTAGAAGGTAAATCCTCGCTCTGCTAATCTCCATGGCACAAGTTCCGTTTCCGGTCGCTACTTGAGCATTTCGATTGAAACAAATGCAACACCCGTGACTAGTAGGTATAAGTGCACGGTAAAAACTACAGGTAGTCGGAATCAATCCGGAGTTCCAACCACATATTGCATTTCTTATTCTCGAATTGTGGTTTTGGCTCGTGAAAATCTAGCATTGGTAAATACTAGCGAAAATGCACAAATATTCACATTTTAAGACAGAAATATGGCGAAAATTCTCTTCAATTATTGAGTCGAATATCTAATACATGTTTTTCTTAGAAAAGTTACTAAATAAGAAGGAATAGTAACATTTATTATTAAACTTTAATATACCTAATCGAAACTGCATGCTGAGGCTGCACCGCATAAACGTTTTTTTTTTGTAACAAACCAGCAAAAAAGTATCACGCAGACTACGTGGCATGTCGACAAGGCAAAAAACATGCTGCAACCCCAATGAAATTGAATAAGACCGGTGATTTATGAGATTTCATGCTGCACGTTGTCTCTTCACTTTCCAAACAGCTATGCATTGTTTACGTAACATCTATGAAGGTTATTAAACTGCATATGGGGAAAGATTGCGAAAATTACATATGACAGATCTGTGGAATACAGGTTGCTGAAAAAAAAATGCAGATCTTACACCGAGTTTCTCAAGTTCGGGGCAGAGCAGAGCTGGTCGGCATTTGTTTGGTTGCGGCTTGTCTAGAGAGATGCGCACGTGCATTCTCTTGCCGATGCATGAAGTGTTCCTATGATCATATCGTAAATTATGAAAATTAGTCAGGAAAAATCGACTTCCATTGCGATTCACTTGGAAATGAACTCTTCAAGAAGCATAGCTACCATAATCAAATTATTGCCATCACTAGGCTAATTACCCTGCATAATTGTCATATCTGAGGCTTGATATAGATTATATTCCAAGCTCGTCAAAATTATATAGATTATAGTCCAAGCTCGTCAAAATATATTCTAATAAGCAAAATTGCTTCATTTAGATGACCTTGCCCAAAAGATGCTTCGTCTTGATTAGGTTGCACTCTTAGTAAACGAAAGCTTAGTTCGTTTTAAGCTTTATTTTATTTTTTATTTATTTTATTTTCAGATTTACTGCCAGCCTTTAAAAAAGGCCTTTGGCAGGAGCGGGCAGAACAAATAAAAGAAAGCGAGAACATACGCAAATACGTTCACAAAACAACCGCAACAATGAGCGGGAACAAAATAAAAATAAAAATATACAATTACGCAATCAACAAAGTGACAGCAGGTACTATTAACAACTTGTTTGGTACCAAGTCAGACCTACACTGATAGAAACAATTAATAATATACAAGACATGACTGGAAAGAGCAGGAGAAGTCTGGATTGTACAAGAGGACACTGTAATTAATAACACCACCGAGGTGCACCGCTAAACAAAGCAGAGTTACAATGTGACACACTCAACATCAACAACAACAAAAAGAAAAAACATCAGAACGACATTATTGTTTCACAATCACATATCAGTTGCAGAAGTCGCGATACTAGGAAAGCGGAGTGACGACCAAGATACCGAAAAAATTACAGATAATCTGACAATGCTTTAGCAAAAGAATTTAGTGTATTACAATCAATTACATTGGATGGAAGTCAATTCCATTCACGCGTTGTTCTCGGAAAAAAAAGTTTTTGAATGTGTCTGTTTTACAGCTAAAATCCTTCATCTTTTTCGTGTGGTGTGATCGCGTCGAGCGCTTATCAACCCGGTCTATAAAATTACTCTTGTCTATTGCCAGCTTATCATGGTAAAGGGAGTACAAAAACTTGAGCCGTTCACGCTGACGTCTCTTTTGCAATGTATCCAGCTCTGATTCTGCCAAGATTGAAGTTACAGATACTTGCCAGCGATAGCAATTATGAACAAACCTGATGCCCTTCCTTTGAACGAGTTCTAGTTTATCAATGTTGTTTTTTGTGTACGGATCTCATATAACTGATGCATATTCGCGGGAGGGCCTAATGAAAGTTTTGAAAGCCAGTAACTTTATTTCGTTGGTTGATTTTTGCAATGACCTTTGAAGGTATCCAAGTTTACGCATGGCTTTATTTGTAATATACGAAATATGTTCATTCCATCTAAGGTCCGAGGTAATAATTACGCCTAAATATTTGTACAATTAGCCCTAACTTGACCGCCTTAAATAGTACCTATTAGGATTACCTCGACTCACTTTGCCGAGCTCGGTATAAATGGCAAAACCGGAATCTGCACTCATTGTAATAAATGCCATTTAGACATTGATTTAATTACCATACTTGTGCTTAGCTCAATGAGCACTATCGTTCTAAACTTACCTTAATAAGCTTGGCTCAAGTTGGCACAACTATGATGAACTTGACTTGACGTGGCCACGTCTTCATTATGATAATAATATCTTACCTACATCATGAACCGGACCAACAACGGAAGTATCACCTCTGCTGTAAAAAAACCCACTCCTGTCGACTCTGTGTCGCGAAGGTAATACGCGTGCATGCTTAGTTTTTAAGGATAACAGAAAAGCATCGCACATGGCCAAGAACGTGGCAACACCAATTTGACTGTGGCACAATTATACGGCACGCAGTAATCTCGAAGTGCAGTATTATAGAACAAGTTCGTGTTCGCGATGCTTCAGTTGCCAAAACAAGAATGCATAGCTTTCGCAAGTCGACACATGTTCGAGTATTTGAAATTTTCCAAATATTTGCCTTTTTAACCACATACACGGTCTTGAACGTATACAGAGAAAGCTGAATATGCGTTTTTGCAAGGTAGACAACTTGATTGCCATACAGCATCGCTGCATTCCATTTCCGCTCAGACCATAATATTTATTTATTCACCGGGTGAATGAAATTAAACTACCGATGTCAGGTCTTGCCCTTCCTGTGTAGAAACAAACTGTCAATCACCTCTGGCTCATACCCACACAACGAGACCCAAAAGTTTATGGGTATGTGCCATGCGTGTCTGGAGGAAAGTGTTTGGACTATGTGCGTGATGGGATTTTCACGTAAATGATTGATTAGAAATGTTGCTGTCGATTCAGAATTGTATACAAGAAACATGTAAGCGTCGACTTCTGTGAACGAAAAGGAGTACGTGCGCACAGAAAAATATAGTTCTTCTCACGTCGCTCGTTGAGCTGTATGCCAGCAATTCTTTTATTAACTTCAAACCTAAATATATAGGAGTCTTTAAATTATTCGGTTTTGTTCTGAAAAGAAGGGTTTTTTAAGTTTTTGTGTAAGCTTTGTTGCCCTGCGAACCAGCAAAGTTTCGTAAGATGAGTTGCCACTGCGGCTTGTACGTTTCTGGCCACAGGGCATACCGATTTCGTGTAAAAAGCTGCCAGAACACCGAATAGTTCTACGACCCGCTTCAGTTTCGAGTGGTTTTTCGCAATACATCGTGTGCATTATAGGTAAATAAGACTTTTAGAATGTATGTGAATGAGTGAAACAAGTTTTGTAGGTTTACAATCAACGCTAGTTAACTCAGCGTCACCTGGCTAGGCTCACTCGGGGTAGTGAGGGGCCTCACGGGCCTTTTGGACGGCCATGGTTTGAAAAGTGAGGTCCTGGGCATTAGGTATAGAATTCATTTGCTTTATTTGTAACGTATATTGGGCGATGAAGATATAAAAGCTATATTTCTGACTGGACTAGCGCATGCGCATGTTCTGAATAGTTGAGCAGCGAAAAATCGTGCATTGAACCAAAGCCGTCAACAAGCCAAGGCCTGTTGATCAAGAAAGCGTTCAGTATTAATGTGACAATTTTGGCTTTGTTAATGATAATAATCAACGATAAAGATAATGAGGACCACGTTGAAGTAGCACTGTGAACAAGTAAACAGGCCATAAATGATGTTAACGATGTGGATGATGAAAGCATTGAACATAAAGAATAAGGCGCTGATGATGGCAGTAGTGAATGTTTATGCTGAAAACGCTCAATGCCGTTAGAAATGATTATCGTGAACGTTTCAGATAATGGTGATAATTAAGATAATATCAATATTATCCTGTTTAACTTATGAAGGGGGTTATTATGGTTAGTAGTGATGATGATGAAAATTTTGCGTCGAACAAGAGTTCTCAGCAGGTAAATTTCCCCCCTACAATAGAGAAGCTTGATTGAAATAGCGTAATTGGTGTTCCCAGCGCACACATAGGTGAGCATTTGTTTTCTCCTAGAACTAATGCTAAATTTGCCAGGTTTTTCATCTGTTGCAATGGAATGTCTTTACATACACGAAAAAGAAATACATTCTTAGAGAAATGGATTGGTTTTGGGAAAGAAAAGGTTAAAGGAAGAAATACCACATTCGAGAAAATATTGTTCATCTTTCCCTGAACAATTGAAGTTATACCGGTGAAACCTGTTGACAGCGATGACAAAACAGGTTCATTAAATGTGGGGTGGTGGGTATACGTTGCCATACTTAGAGATGGTCACAACGAAATTATGGTCGCAGATTACGGCTTCTAAATGTGATGAGCGTATATTGAAGCCTGTGGCGCGATGAAACAGTTGCTATACGAATCTTTGATATCGCAGTAAAAAAATACTTTTTAAAAATATTGTTCTTTCACCACTATAATGAAAATTGAAATCTTGGACAGGTTGACCCCTAAATGATTTCAAGTTTGTAGCTTGTTCCGAATATAGTCAATCTCTTTATAAGATTTCTTTGCATATTTAAGTAATGATAGTTCAATTCAGCAGCTCTTATCAATGACAAGTAGCTATTTTTCACTTATCTTTGGCTGGAATTTAACACTCCATGGTTGAACACGGGTAAACCATGCCTGTCGTGCGATAGCACTTCTGCTGTGGAATGCATGCCTCGGATATGCCCCACGCTTCAGCACAACTATTCGACAAGAAGCGGTACGCTGTACCCTTTTCAGGCGTGGAAGTCACATGATCACAGTTGAGGACTCTGCGCACGCCAGCTCGCAGAACGTGCGAGCAGGAAAAGGAAGTACAAGCGTGGGCTCCAAGATCCAAGCTCCAAGATCAAACGTATGCATGAAGCCATTTTCTTAGATTTGTACCTGGAGAAGCATGACTATATAGCTTTAAAATTGTAGTGTCAAAGTCGCCTGGACCAGAGAGCCGCATTCTTGAAACTTAGCCCCTCAAGCGTAGGGTCAATTAAGAAGGTTGATGAGCTGTAAAGAAGTTGCTGAACAGAGTCTCACCCAAAGCTGCGATTTAACATTAATTTCTGAAGTGAATTTGGCATTGGGATTCGAGAAAATATCGATAATGATTTCCAGCTCGACAGAAGTTAGAATGAAAATTGTGAAGTAAAGATATACTAAAAGCATGGGGCACCTCACAAATGCGCTTAAGACCAATTTCATTCCTGTCGCCTACTCGAACAAATATTTAATAATCGCAGTATATTCAAGAAACCTTTTACTACTTGTGCAGTTGTGGCCCGCTAGCGAAACATCGGTGGGCTGCATGTGGTCCGCGCGACCCGTGTATCCCATATCTTGTATACGCAAGGTAAGAAAGAAAGTATCCCAAGATATTTTTTAGCAATAAACGCTTTTTTCTCGTTAAAATACATACAAAACATCAAAGAAAAAAACAAATAATACGCGTTGGGTGCGTGTTAGCATCCGCTGTCCGAAGACGACGATTAGGATCTACGCACAAATTGCATGGCTTGAGCAGCATCTGCCACCTTCCAAGCAGTGTGCTGCCTGAATGTTTTCCTAATGTCGGGAGGAAAGTAGTTCATCAGGTGTGGGGGAATTCGAACGCGGGGCCGCCCAACAACGGCGTCTTGTGCGCGATTGTTGGGAGCGACGCGTCTTCCTGCTGGAGTCCTGGGCACCCAGGGCTGCTGACAAGAGGTCTGGAGCCTCCGTCCTCCTTGTTCTCTCTCAGCTCCTGCAAGTGCATACCCTTAAGTCATCAATGAAGCGACCCGTGGCCATTGAGTACACAATGCGAGAACGATTAGCATTATGCTTCTTTGTCTCCTTCAAC
Organism: Rhipicephalus annulatus; assembly: GCA_013436015.1. Taxonomy (NCBI): domain Eukaryota; kingdom Metazoa; phylum Arthropoda; class Arachnida; order Ixodida; family Ixodidae; genus Rhipicephalus; species Rhipicephalus annulatus. The sequence continues at coordinate 249,979 of WOVY01013776.1, read as the reverse complement.
ATTCTGCATGGGCACTGGTTTCACTTCATTAAGGGTTGCAGAAATCTACATGGCTGTTTGCGTTCCTTAGTGTAGATGCATTATGTTTATGTGGAAAGCTTTATGTCCATTCTTCTCACCATCTCCGCAATTCAAGTGTTATCAAGGTTCACTATCTCAAATTTGTGTGTTTCTGTGAGCCTATAAAATTACACCGATGGAGTCAATTGTTAACACAAATCACGGGTTCTCGGGTGATGCGACTTTAAGGTTACCGCTAGCACTTTATATTTGCTATGGCGCGTACAGGTCTGTCTTACGACTGGCTATACTCTGTGGCCGCAGCAGCCTCGCAGGAGAATGACGCTGACAGCGACTGCTCAGAAAGAAACAGCTCACTCAAAGACATGCTGGGAGAAGGTGCGCAGAAAGAACAAAATGAAGACGTGTACATTTTGGTATTTTTGTATATCTGTGATATACAAGGCTTAATACTGAAAGAGGTCGTACACGGTCAATATGACAAGAATTGATGGAGGAAAACAATATATACACAAGTAATATGCACATTATAAAGGACGAAAGAGTGAGCACAAAGAACCGGCCTTCACTTCTTTTATATGTGTCTTTCTTTGCCGAGTTATCTTAGAAATCGCTCCTGCACTCTTAAATATAAGTTAGCGAAAAGCTAGTAACCACGAGCAATTTGTTAGTAACAGCAGCTGTTACTAACCTTCTTGGGTGATTACTAACCTTTTACTACCCACGTTAGCAAATGCTTGAAGGTTGCAACGGTGACTACTTTTTGCGCACTGTTGGTAACATTTTCTCAAGCACATATTTGATGAACTTGTTAAACATCCTTTAGAAGTTATACATACGAGCGTGTAACAACCTATTCAGTACCACGGGGATGCATTCAAGTTCCTTGAAGCAATATATTCAATTAGTTTACTGCTAAGTGCTATGTCCTGAATATAAGGGCTAGTTAAGGCGATATTATTCAAAATAGACATAACTGTTTTTTTAATGCGCTGTATAAAAGTTCTACACTACGTTACCTCGCTCATCTAAAAAAAACTGTACGTTGTACAAATAAAGGCACCTTACCTAACTTATACATCCTACAGCATATAGCTACCCACCGGCACCAGCTGCGTTCCCTTAAGTTAAAACTATAAATACCCTTAAAACCGCTCATGAACTGTATTTCTCGCGTGGACTTGTGTATGTGTGCTGTTCTCCTGTATGACATAATGTGCGTAATTGCGCAGTGATATACAGAAATGTTGATGGTCGCGAAGAGGGCGGTTATAAAACTGGTGATTTGTGAGGCAAGACGATCGTGCCTAGTAGTAATTTTTTAGCAACCGTTACTACGTCTGTTAGTAACCATTACTAACTGCATTAGTAACGATAGAGGTAGTAATGGTTACTAACCTGACTTACTAATCGGTTAGTAACATATGTAGCAACCACTGAGTAAACTGAACTTAGTAAGTACTACAACCTTTTTTTAAAAGTGTGTTTTAATGCAAGTGCTGCAAGAAAAATGACCTTCACTTTGCCGAAATGCGCTGTATAACGTCTAAGTATATTCGTGAATCTCGTCACTAAGACATCGTATCAGGCATTTATGTTATGCTTCTCTATGCTCAGAAAATGACTGCCAATTCATGTATCGCATGTGTCATCTTTCTATAGTTCTGCGTACCCTCTCTTAAGTTGAAGATATTCCAGTGGCATCATCTGCCAACAAGCCCAAGATGCTTTCATGCATATAATTTACCACGTACCAACTGAGCAAGCAAGGAGAGGTGCGCAATCGATGCGACAATTAATCATGCACAAAACGAGAACGAAAGAGACAATAGATAATGCTGATCGTTTTTAGTATCCAGTCTTGACAAGGCCTGATCAAAGTGTATCCGAGTTAACAGTGCTTTCAGAACATCTCTCTCACCTGTAATCATTCAAGGAACATTACTGTATTTAGGTGGGAATATATGTGTGCAATTAATTTAATAATTACAATGCTTTTGCCTGGGCAGAATAATGAAGTTACTCACTGAAGTCAGTTTTTGTTTGTTGTTGGTTTTAGTTGTCTTGTAAAAACATAGTGTCATAAGTGATGCTTGCGTTAGTGTTTATTCAAATTGCTGTCATGAACTGTAGTTCGTAAAGTATTGTTTCATATGTTTTGTACATTATAGAATCTAGCGTTAGTCTGTCTTAGGTTAACCACGAAACTTGGAAAGCATGAAACAAACACAGGTTCCAAGAATGAAAATCAAATTACAGAATGCGTTTGCTATGCTGGCATTACGAGGTATACCGGAACACTGCGGTCAACTATAAATACGAAAATTTCTGTGCCATCGTGACTTAGTCTACCACTTAAGCGAAGTACACATTTGGAGCGCATGTGCAATTATGTCTGTTTTGGCATGTGAACGTGATCCACTTCGAACGCCTGAAAGTGAGCTGCTGCTAAATGTGTGAGCCTAAAAGGGGAGGCACTCTTCAGCTACGCCTTTAAAGAGTTGAACGCAGTAGGGATTTCTAGTCCTTATTGCGAACTTCAAGCACTTAGTGCATGAAATCTTGTCGAACTTGCTATGCACCCAAAATACGTGGCCTTTATGAAATAGACGCAGTAATGTGTGTGTGCTATGTAGTGGGTGACCGGCTTTAATTATGAAGTATTAATGAGAATCACATGTTCTGACGCCCGATGACAAGGTACGAATATTGTAATTACGACCATAATTCAAGTTGTGTTTTGAAGCATGTATGTCGGATGATGCGTGCATTTGTGAAACATGAAGGTTACATTAAGTGCATTCCCAAGCAGAAGTGGTAATATTTTCGCTGCATTTACAAGCAAAAGCATTGCTGTGTGGTAGAACAGCCGCTTGCCACGCGAACAACCCAAATTCGAGCCACACTGGGAAGTGGAGATTTTTATCATTTATTTTATTTGCATATTAAAAAACTTTCCATCTCCTGCAAGATGATTTATTGCTCACAAACAATGACGCCGTCCGAAGCTGAAATTTCTGCGGAACGGGCCATTTAACGCTATGGTGGGAAATAGTGCGCACAGGAGTGGCGGGCATGGTGCGTACAGTGTTTGTCTCTTCAATTCTCTGAAGTGTCGAATGTTATAGGTTCGCGCTAATTAGCCCCAACTAGCCTAACTGACATCGTACTCCTTCGTCTGTGTGACCACTCTCTGCATTTCTTTTCGGATAAGGATCAGCTGCTTTCGCGCTTAGCATCATGCGTCACCACTTCTACAAACCTTCTATAATGACGCCGCATATATTTGCTTGTCGCAAGCAAAATCCTATTAGGGAGCAGGCATGTATGTACAACGCCGTTTCAAAAATATCGTAGAAATACCTCTTTTTTCTTGATGTTCAAGACGATGAAGCAGCTGGTGTAGACCTACGCGGTGTAGTGCCTCAGATTCTGGAACTCGGCGGCTGTTCGTGCATGGATCGTCATGTTTTTCACGACCCGCTGCAAGGTCTGAAGTAGTACGTCTCGCACACTGTCGTAGCGCCGTTGGGCACAGTTGCCAAACACGTGCTGGAGGCGCTGAAGCACGGGTCCTAGCGCTCGTGGTGCCTGAAGTCCAAGGCTACGGCAAGTTTCCGGAGGACAGCAGCAAAAAACGATTATACACATTTTCTTCTGAACTGCTTGTTCTTTAAATTGTAGCTGACTGCAGCGACATTATCCAATTATTACTTCATCTGTGCTGAAATTGCGTAGCAAAGATTAATATGCAAAAAAGCATGGCAGGTGAACAGCACACTATTTGCGCTGAAGTACCGCGGGCACAGGGGTGACCTCTAAAGGGTTGCCGCAGTGCACGACGGGAAGCAGCGCATTTGTGCCACATGATTCGGACCCAGCACATGTATATCTGTTGCCCTCGAGGCCACTAGGCCCTGAAATACACACTACTAGATCTACACTGAGGAAATCCCTGCCCCCAAGGATCCTCCCTGTATCTAACCATAAGGAGTCAAAGAGTGTTGCACAGCTGTAAAAAAAAAGGCATTGCAGCGAGAGACTGATTATCTCGGCAGCGAATTCGCCCTTAGAATTTCTAAGGTGACCACTTGGGCGGGATGCTTTCTGCCGGAAACTCCCGCTTCAAAAGATGGATCTTGTTCTACTCTCTCTCGGTATGACTCAGGAAAAAGACGTCAAGTGTCTAATTTTCTCGAATACGCTTGTTCTCGTTGTTCCCTTTGTTTACTGTTACCTCTTTTGCGCTTCAGCTGTTTAAGACAAGGAATACCAACTAACCCGCTCCCACGCCTTGCTTCAGTTTTTTCTCGCCCTGGTGATCGGACACTTGTGAATATATCTCCCTTTTCAGCTGCACCTGCTCAACTTACTCATACCCTCTGTAGCACTACAAGGCGAAAGCCTGCACACTTGGTAATGCATCTCAATATTCAATGCGAGACCAGACTTCTTGCACGGCTTACCGAGTGACAGCGTGAGAAGTATGAGTGGATTTATCTTGTCGTACTGAGCTAATTGCATTGGAAAAACGCACGTTACACTACGCTGTAATGATTATCCTACAAATCGCACTTTCAGCACATGCGACGAATGTTATTTGCCCTTTACACTCCTTTTGAATTTTCACTGGTTCTATTGGCATTGCTTGCGTGGAGCCGCATGAACAAGCAAGTTGGCGGTCGCTTCTTGCTGACCTACATGTCAAGAAAATGGTTGCTATAAGGAATGCTTACGGTGCGGTGAATGTTTCGTTCTAATAAATCGCATGGCTCTGAAGCTTCGAACAGACTGTTATGAATGTCGCCTTGGTGGGCGAAGCCCAGATAAAACATGGGTTCTTTGAACGCAACTGGAGTGCACTTGAATACCGCGAAATGTGGCCGCCTTCTTCAGGAATGAAACCGTCAACATGGTGTGCATGCCAACAGATAAGTTAGCTTAGAGTGCTCCCGATTGGTTGATCGTGACGAGCTAGCGAGAGTTTGATGTGTAACAAATTTGGTGAAATCACTTTATTTAGCATATCGACAAAAATTTTTGCCACCATGGTTTTATCGCTTCGAAATAATACGTACAGGTAAAATGCGAAAACTATTTTATAGCATGTACAACCTTCACCTTACAGCTATATTAAAACCGGTGCTATGAAAACAGCAAAGGCTCTATTACACTCAACCGTTTCAAACTGCACGCGCGCTGGCGTTCTTTTCGTCACATTACGCCGGCGATGCCACGCCAGTCACAGATATAATCACTTAATACACTGTATCGACGACGAGCGCCGCGTCCGTTGGCTTGACGCATGCGCGTTTGAGTGCACCCGGCTTCCCTCAGTTACAGTGTACTAGAAGTGTTCCTTGATGATTGATTTGTGGGGTTTAACGTCCCAAAACCACTACATAATTATGAGAGACGCCGTAGTGGAGGGCTCGGGAAATTTCGATCACCTGAGGTTCTTTAACGTGAACCCAAATCTGAGTACACGGGCCTACAACATTTCCGCCTCCATCGGAAATGCAGCCGCCGCAGCCGGGAATCGAACCCGCGTCCTAAGGGTCAGCAGCCGAGTACCTTAGCCACTAGACCACCGCGGCGGGGCTAGAAGTGTTCCTGCCTCACAAAGAAAGACATACTTTGGGCAAACGCGGTGCTGTATGTGTAGCGTCGTCGGCCCGAAATAGAGCATTGCGCAATTCGCTCTGGCTGCCATCGGGCCACGCCTGGCGTCGGAGTACTCGAGTTGTGCTAGCGTAGCCTCGCGGCGCCCAGCGTGCAAGCGCGTCGACGTCACGTCGGAATATATCGGGCCCTAACTGAATAACTAAAAAGTAATGATCACATTTGGCCACATGGTTTGCTTTTAGATGGAGATGAGCTGCTAGATGTCCTTATACAGTGTGATGTCAGTTCACATTTAGGAACACCGGATGGTGAAAATTTGTGCAGCCCTCCACTCCAGCATTCTTTATTATCACATTGTGGATTTGTGAAGTTAAACCCCGGATATCAACATAGCTTTTCAAAGTAGTCGAGTCGTGAAACTATGAACAAAGTTCGGCTATATATAAGGAAAAAAAAAGTACCACTAGCAGGGCTGTACGTCATCTCCATAGAACGGAGTTCGGTTTAGTAGTTTCTGCTTCACGAAACGGTCACAAGGCATTGTAAAAGGCATGCCACCTGGTCAGCCACTCGGCCTGTCCTGAGATGTGCGGGGCAAAAGAACCATAGGAGCTATGGCCGACTGGTGGCAAACCTGAAAAAAGTGCGGGATTTAGCAGCCTTCTTTTTTTTTCAGTGTTCTTTGTTTTCTTTCCACTTTCATTCTTGTTCTTTTTTCTAGTTTCTTCTGTTTTTAAATTCATCTTCTATTTTCCTAATAATTGTTACTTTATTTTTAAATCATTTTGTATCTCGCTTGCTTGTTTTTTAAATTTTATACACTGTTTACATAGTCACGTTAGCCTAGCAATAGTAGCTATGTGGGCACTTTGTCATAATTAAGGCGCCCGAATAACAAAGGAACAAAACTTCTTTTTGGCATAGTTGTAGGCTAAAAATGCTACCATTGACTGTGGTAGTGAATACAAGAAATGACCGGTACTACAGATGAGTTCGGGTGAGGCGCTGTGTGTGGGAAATACTGTGGTGGATCAGCTGTCGAATTTGTTAGTGTCATACGTTGCGCTGGAAGTCTTGCAGAGCATTCTTGTGGGATGCAGACCGCACATGGCAGGGCAGTGGTGAACGACCTTTGTGGTGCACTCGCAGGTACCGTGGAACTCCGCGTTCCTCGATACGCGAGATGCGGTACACCCAGCCTTTCCCTCTCGATCCCAGCGTCCTTCTCTGTTCACATCAGCCGCCTCAACTTGAACCCATCAGTCGTCCCACACGAATGACTCAAGTACGCTCTAGCTATGTTAAATGTGGATTTGCCTCCGTTAAAGTGATCATCAAGGCTCTCGAACAACACAAGGAAGAAGACTTGTCTTGAACACGAGCACGCGATGATTGTGCTACAGATATAGCTATAGTTTTGCCTGCGTTGCGCCAAGCTACGAGACAGCATACGACCACCTCGACCCTTCAAGTGATGAGCTCTTAAAAAACAAGAAAGCCAGCTGACGCGCTGATGACATTTCAAAACCACGAGGACCATTCACACCTGTGACCGGACACAAAGACACAAAAAAGTGACTCCAAAAGCAAGTGTCGACCAAAACTTCAAAACATGAATGTTTGAACTTTTTCGATTTGCTACTCATTGCCACAAAATATTCACGTCTGCTCACATACAGTTGGCATTGCCACAGCCCCATAAATAAGCAGCCATCGTGTCTCTGAACGTGTGATTGATTCAAAGGTTGGTGACTGCACTGACGCTGCTGAAAAACCGAGTGGCGAGTGATGGAGCCAAAGGAGTCACTTAGCCACCAAAGCGTCCATTTGACACCAGTCGCATTGTGAGTATACTTTCGTCGTGCCACCAGTGCTCCTCGCAGATGTGAACGAATTCTCATTCTGCAGTGTATAGAATGGTGCAGTGTCGATGGGCGCAGTTCAAGACAAGTACTTTCAACGAAACTGACACTTTTGCATGACTTCTTGAGATAGACTCCGATTTGTCAACCTCCATGCAAACGACTGCTTAGCTAACAGCGAAATTCCCGTGAAGCTTTCCGACGTCATGCAGTGAATGCACACTTGGGTGCAAAACGATCTAGTAGATAACGTTTCAACGTCTGTATTTTAAACCTTCATGGTGCGTGTGAAAGATTATGTATTAGCGCGTGCTTACCTGTGTTGCACAAATTCTGAGCTGCCCGCTTTGTCCAGACCAACGAAAGAGACAGTGCCGATAACTGAGTAGCCCTCAAGGCGCCACTTCATGTGCACGAAGTTAAACTGCGTGCGTGCCTGAGCCGCGCTGAGCGGACACCGCACCGACAACAAGCCCGTGCCGAAGCCACCGATGCGAGAGGGTTGATGCTTCCACCCCTGCGCGTGTTGCAAACATCATCGGTAAAGGTCTGGCCGAGACAGTGCAGAAAAGTGACAAACCTCAGCGCCGTTTTATTGATGAAATGGTATTACCAAAACAACTTTTGTGTATAGGACGAGTATATGACTGTGAAGGTCACTGATGCAACACCACGAAGTTTATGATACAAACATTCTGATAAGATTTCAAGCGCTACAGCGTTTTGTTTAGGAGTGGAATAAAATTGGTTAGAATGTGTAAGCTTACTCTCAAACTAAATTTGCTGATCAAATTTCTAGGATACATTTAGAAATAGAGAGGTAAGGTAGGAACGTTAACCAACTTAAAAAATTCCCAAAAGCTCTGCCTTGTCGTTACTGAGCCCAGAAGAGGTGAAAAAAAAGTACTATAAGGGAAATGAAGAGAAGAAGCGGCAATCATTGTTACCTCAAAAAAAGGGGGGGGGGAGACAAGAGGGACGTCTAGAAAAGATAGTGCCTACCTTTCTACACATCTCTGTTGTCTTTTTCTTTTATTTTTTCTTTTGTGCCGCGCTAACACAAGCTAAGTTCATGGATAACCAGCCCAGCCGAGCTACATTATAATGCAGTTAGGCTTACCGGAGAAAAGAATGTCAAACCAAAACCTTGCATGGCCTTGCCTTGTCGTAGACCAGTAGTCGAGATGAACGGGCAGTCGATGAGAGCCTGAAGCAGAACGAATAGCTCTTGGTAACAGGGAAAAACGGGGATTTTCTGACTAGACGCGTTGGCCCAGCGAAGGATACGAATTGCAGAGCCACGAGGCTTTCACTGCACGTGCACGTTGACCATGATGACGCTGACGATTATGCTCCTGAAATTATTTGCACTTACTCACTCTTGGAAATAGCCTGAAATACTTCATTGCTAAAAGTCGTTACAGTGTGAATTAGAATGATGTATTCCATTGTTCTTCGTCACAATGCATCGTCATCTTCCTTGTAGTGATCCGCAAGCGCACCACGGTGAGCAAAACGCTTTCATTTAGACTCGCTTCTATTAGCGGAACTGATCTAAACATAGCGCACAACAGAACACGTAATTTCCAAAGTGGACTTGGTGCTGGCCCCATTAGGCAAGTACTGCCGGGCTTGATAAGAGACACCACGTGGGCTAGACCAAGCAGGCAAGTTACTCTGACTAAAGTGATATCAAGGTATCTGAAGAACGATGATATGAGCTAATAATTCTGGTACTGCGAAACACGCGTTCGCATGATCAAGAGGGGGGAAACAACAGAGAGGTCTAGAAAAGATAGTGCCTACCTTTCTACACGTCTCTGTTGTCTTTTTCTTTTATTTTTTTCTTTTGTGCCGCGCTAACACAAGCTAAGTTCATGGATAACCAGCCTGGTTGGCAAGTTATACACAAAATAAAGCTCCGCATGTTTTGCGAGCGAAAACAATGCTACTTTAAAGAGAAGAGCATGATAAAATTTTAGTATGGACGTTGCTGCCTTAAAATTAGCCTATCACGACATAGAATACATGCTTGTCTTCTTAAGCTAATATCAGCTTTTCGTACCTTAAACAATTTTGGTAAATTTATATTGGCAGAGCAGTTGGGCAAAAATGTCAAGAAAACTTTTCTAGTGTACTTGACGACATCACTAATAATATAAGTACGAGAAGACGAGTGTGTTAGGTCTGACTTCAAAACAAAAAGGTCACGTAGACCTGGAGCAGATTTGTAAACTGTTTGGGGAAAACCAAATAGCTGTACGAGAATAATAAACGCCTTTATTTGCCCCATGGTACAGTTTTATTACAGCGTTATTAAGAATACTACTACTACTACTACAACTACTACTACTACTACTACTAATATAATAATAATAATAATAATTGAATGAATTGAAAAAACTTTATTTCACTCCTGCAAGACGCGCTTAGCGGGCGTCTCCCACGTAGGCACCGACAGGGAGTACCTGGCGGCCACTTCGTGGGCCTGCTGGACGGCCTATTGCTGGTCGGCGAGAAGTGAGCTCATGAGGGACATCTCCCACTTGCTCGAGGTAGAGCCGGGAGGAGTTGTTCTACACTCCCAGAGCGTGTGTGCGAGTGTCGCTGTGTGTCCACATGATGGGCATGTGTCACTGGGGTATGCATCAGGATAATAAACGTAAAGCGTGACGGGGTTTGGGTACGTATGTGTCTGTAATAGGCATAGGGTTAATGCCTGCGGTCTGTTAAGTTTCGGATGAGGGGTTAGAAAACTGCGGCGTTCCAGGTAAATGTGCTTTGTTTTATCATTGTACGTAACCGGTGCATCCCGATTGGTATCTAACTTAGCAAGATGGGGTTGCCCTGTGGCGGTGCGGTCAGTAAGTGCGCGCGCTGCATCATGGGCGATCTTCTGAGGTTGAATAATATTAATAATATTAATAGTAATAATAATAATAGAAGTATATACAGTTATGTCAATGCGCAACAAGGATGTGACACATTTAGGCTCAATGAGCGGAAACAACGCTTTCCTGAAGCTCTTGGAAGGCGGGAAGAAAATGAACAAAATGTAGTTAGAAAAGAAAACAACAGAAATATGAAGTAAACAAAACATGAAGTCTTAGACAAAAATGGAGCGAGAACGCGGAAAAATTATACCCAAACGGGAGGTCAAACCTTTTTTGTGCAGAAATGTTGACAAGAATTGATGAGTCTGGTTGTACTGAGCAGCACACTTTTTTGGAGACAGGCAGTCTAAAGGCTTGCACGCTAGAGAGCGTGATCAGTGGATAATGCCAAATTAGCATACACACCTAAACTCGCTATGCACGTTGCGTAGTGAATGCGGGATACTCTAAAATTACTTAGAGGAGCTGATAATCGTATCCGGCTTTCTGTCATACCTTCAATGATGATACGGAAACGCATAAAAAATTGTGTACAGAGCTACCTTGACGCGAGATGACGGTGTATCTGGGCGTCTCAACTACATGAACATTTAGGTCGTGTGACATTGTAACCTGAAATCATCAGTCACATTATGCAAGTAAAGCTTCTTAATGTTATGCAACCTCACAGCTTGTACAGGTCTAGTCCTGTATTTCAGAATTGTGAAAAGTGAACTTTTACATGCGGAGCATGTTATACTAGGGGCTAGTCATGTGCCGTCGCCGTTCGCAGCCTTCCATCCTCCTACGCCAGCCATCTGTGCATCCCTTCCTCCTCTCAACACAGCGCGCGCTGCGCTCGCTTCTCCGTGTCGGGGCGTGCCGCCCTTTCTCGGCTGGTTTGTGCGGTCGCTCCACGTCCGATGTCGCTTGTGAAATTGTATGCTAACGAATCTGCAAACACACTTACTGACGTTCCTTCTGATAGCGCGGCAAACATCATCCGACCATGGTTCGCGAGACGTGAACCGACCACGTCTATGCAAATTTCGACCTTCGACTGCTGCAACCAAACTTTCACTCTTCATTTTACGGACCATAAAGCCATCTTGCTCAAAATACCCAGAACGCCTCATCGATAAACATCGTCTTTCGCAGCATACGTGCGTGCGTGTTCACTCGTGTTCACTCATAGAGCACACACGCATGTCGCAAATAACAAACCACATTTATCGCAGTTCAACATATATGCTCCACATGCTAACCAGTGTTCCCACTCGGGAAACTGCGGTCATTTTTTTTTTGGTTGTGGGTGACATCCGTGTTTATTGACATCGAAATGTGACCTGATTGCGTGATCACGTACATCTTGTTATCGTCGGATGTTTGCGCCGGTCACGAGATTTTCTAATTAATGGCTCCCTTGAAGTTTTGGTGTTGAAACAGTTTTGGTATCCCAGGATGCACTCGCCGCACTGGCTTAGAAGGTAAGGTCTCGAACTGCTCATCTTTAGGGCACAAGTTCCATTTCCGGTCGCTACTTGATCATTTCGATTGAAATCAATTTCAACACCCGTGAACTTATTTGTATAGGTGCACGGTAAAAACTACAGGTAGTCGAAATTATTCTGGAGTTCCAACCACTTACTGCATGCCTTATTCTGACATCATGGTTTTGGCTCTTGAAACTACAGAACTTTTTAATCACTAGCGAAAATGCAGGAATATTGACGTTTTCCGACAGAAATATGGCAAAAATTCTCTTCGATACCTGAGTCTAATATCTAATATATGTGTACTTCCTAGAAAACTTGGAAAAAAACGGTAGCATTCATTGATTCGACTTTAATGATTTGATTGATCTGTAGGGTTTAACGTCCCAAAACCACCATATGATTTTGAAAGACGCCGTAGTGGAGGGCTCCGGAAATTTAGACCACCTGGGGTTCTTTAACGTGCACCCAAATCTAAGCACACGGGCCTACAACATTTCCGCCTCCATCGGAAATGCAGCCCCCGCAGCCGGGGCTCGAATCCGCGACCTGCGGGTCAGCAGCCGAGAACTTAAGGATTTTACTTTAAAACACCTGATCAAAACTGCATGATAAAGCTGCAGTGCATCAATGTTTTTTTTTTAAAAAGCAGTGAAAAATTGTCACGCAGATTATATAACTTCGTGAAATATCTACAAGGTGAATTACCTGTTGCAACACCAATAAAATTGAATAAGACGGACGATTTATGTGATTTCATGCTGCATGTTGCCTCTTTGTTTTCCAAATATCTAAGCATTTTTCACTTAAGATCCGTTAAGGTTAATACACTCTATATGTTGAAAGAATGCGAAAATATTGTAGGACAGATCTGTGGAATAGAGGTTGCTGAAAAAAAATTGCGGATCTTACACCGAGTTCTCAGGGCTGAAGCAAAGCAGAGCTGGTCGGCATTCGTCAGGTTCAGGCTTGTCTATAGAGAGACACATGTTCATTCTCTTGCCGATGCATGAAGTGCCCCCGTGATCACATCGTAATTAACGAGAATTGGCAAGGCAAAAAAATCGGCATTCATTGCGATTCAATCGGAAATGACAGCTTCAAGCAGTATAGTTACCATAATCATAATAATAGCCAAACCAGGCTTATTACCCTGCCTAATTTGCATCTCTGAGGTTGGATATATTTTAAAATATATGTTAGTCAGAGTGCGTCAGAATGCATTCCACTTAGTGTAATTAGTTTCACTAGACCAGCTTGCTCAATAGAGGCTTTGTCTTGGTTAGGTTGCATGTTTAGCGAACGAAAGCTTCATTCATTCTTAAGCTTTATGAGCCCTAACTGGACGGTCTTAATGATACCATTTAAGATTGCCTTAGGTCAATTTGCCGAGCTCGGTATTAATTGGGGAACCCGAATGTGCCCTCATTAAAATACAGCTAATTAGACATTGATTTATTAGCCTAATTGTGCCTCTATCTTTCGGTAATATTTTTCCTAACCGAGCCTAACGAGCTTGGATTAACTAGGCACACCTATGGTGACCTTGACATGAGCACGTCGTCATTATGGTGATAATTTCTTGCCCACACCACGAACCGGACAAATGGTGGGAGTAACACCTCTGCTGTAAGAGAAACCACTCCTGTCGACTCGGTGTCCCGAACACAAGTTTAAAACAGAGCGTGAAGGTATAACGCGTCCTTGTTTAGTTCTCAATGACATCAGAAAAGCATAGCACATGGCCAAATTATTTCCAAATATTTTCGTTTTTAACCACTTACTCGACCTTGAACGTATACAGGGAAAACCGAATATGCATTTTTTCGTGGTATACTCCTTGATTGCCTTGCAGCATTTCTGCGTTCCATTTCCGCTGGGACCAAGACATCTATTTTTTGTATTCGTTGGGTGAACAAATTTAAACTACCAATGTCAGGTCTCGCCAGGCCTGCTTAGAGACAAACTATCACCTCTGGCTCACACCCGCAGACCGAGACCCAATAGTTAACGGGTATGCGCCACACGAATCTAGAGGAAAGTGCTAGACTGCGTGCGTGCCACATTTTCCCGTAAGAGATGGATTTGAAATGATGGTATAGATTCAGAATTTTATAAAAGGAACTAGTATATGTCTATTCCTGTGAAAAAACAACAGTACTTTCGCTCAGAAAAATAGTGTTCTTCTGAAGTCACTCGTTAAGCTGTGTGCCGGCAATTCTTTTAATAACTTCCCCGTAAATTCGTAAGAGTCCTAAAATTATTCGGTTTTGTTCAAAAAAGACGGGTTGATTTTGTTTTTGTGTAAGTTTTGCTGCCCTGCGAACCACCAAAGTTTTTTAGGGTGAGTTGCCGCTGTGGCTTGTACGTTTCTGGCCGCCAGGCATAGCTAGTTCGTGTAAGAAGCTGATGAAACGCCGAATAGTTCTAGGATCCGCTCTAGTTCCGAGTGGTTATACACAAAACATTATGTGCATTATAGGTATATAAGAATTTTACAATGTATGAGAGAGAGAGAGAGAGAGAAACAACTTTTGTATGTCCACAATCAACGCGAGTTAACTCGGCGTCACCTGGCTAGGCTCCCTCAGGACAGTCAGGGTCCTCGTGGGCCCTCCGGACGGCCATGGTTTGAGAGCGAGGTCGTGGGCATTAGGTTTGGAATTTATTTGCTTTATTTGGGACGTAGATTCGGCGATGAAGATATAAATGTTATCAGTCTTGACTTAACTAGCGGAAGCACATGTTCCGAATAGGATAGCAGCGATACTAACGTATTGAAGCAGAGCCCTCAATAAGCAAAGGCCTGTTGATCAAGAAAGCATTCATTATCAAAGCAACAATTGATGCTTTGTTAATGATAATAATTGACGATAAAGATAATGAGGACCACGTTGAAGTAGCGCTGTGGGCAAGCAAACAGGTCATGAATGGTGTTAATGATGCGGATGGTGAAAGCATGGAACATGACAAATAAGGCACTGATGATGTAGATAGTGAATGGTTATGCTGAAAATCCTCAGTGCCGTTAACAAGCGTCATTGTGAATGTTTCAGATAATGGTGACGATTATGATAATATCAATATTAATCACGTTTAAATTATGAGGAGGGTTATTATTGTAAGTAGTGGGGATGATCAAAAGTTTGCGTCGAAGAAGAGTTGTCGGCAGTTAAAGTTCACCTGTAAGATAGAGAACCTTAATGGAACTCGCATTATTTGTGTTCCCTCCCACATAGGTGGACGTTTCTTTTATCCTGAAACTAATGGTAAATTTGCCAGGTTTTTGATGTGTTCTAAAGAAATGTCTTTACAAACACAAAAAGAAATACTCCCTTACACAACTAGGTTGGTTGTGGGAAACAAGGCGTTAAAGGAAAAATACGCCACGTTCATGAAAAAATTATTCATATTTGCCTGAACAATGGATTCTATACCGGTTAAACAAATATAAAGCGAGCTTTCTGGCACGTTATGTCTTGAAAAACTGTCACTTCATCTCCAATTATCGCCATCGATATACCGCCGACACACCCCACTTTTATCTGTGCACTGAGGTGAAGCAACAGTCGCATGACGCGTGCACCATTTTTTATTACATTTTATCATCGCTACGTCACTGCACACGTCATGGCAGGACTTTTGAATCATTTAAGGCCGATACGTCATGTGGGGTCATTCACGCGAATTGAACCACTGGTGTTAAGAAAAGCTGGATATGGTTCCTTTTCACTTTCTCTTCTGGCGCATGTCGGTTACTATGACGACGCACACGCGAGCACGAAGAGGTGGAAGTCGACGTGGGCTGAGATGCAAGGTCAAATGCGTGCACGAAGTCATTTTCTTGGGTTTGAACGCGGAAGAGCAGAGCTGTAGCTCTAAAACAGGGTCATCAAAGTCACCTCGACTAGCGGGCCGCAGTTCTGAAATTTGTCCCCCCAAGAACAGCGACAGTGAAGAAGATTGAAGAGGTTTTCAAACAATATGCCCTCCAAAGCAGCAACCTAAACAAAGGCTTTCACATATCTCAGATATAGATCATTCCTTACGGCGGTTGTTGTCAGGATTTGGGAAACATATCTAGATGTTCTTAAAATTGACTAAAATTTGAACGCCGATGGCGAACTGTAAAGTTCTGGTTCCATGGCTATGTTTCCACACCGATCACATGGGGTGCCTCACAAAAGTGCTTTAGATCAGTCCCATACCTTTAGTTACTCTAACAAATCTTTATTATTGCAATATGCATGTAAATAATAGACGCACCAAATAACAAATGAACAAACATTATATTCCTAGTGAAGCAGAGACCCGCTTGCGAAACATCCGTGGGCCGCAAGCTGCCCGCAGGATAAGTGTTTTACTCGCACTTTGCAGCACCTGTAGGTGGCGCGGAGAGCGTTTGAATATGGTGGCACAAGAGATGATGGAGGCTACCCAAAAGCATGCATGACTCAAGAATCAGGCGGCTTTCGGCCTCTGGTATGTCTAAGAGGTATCATAGATCTTGCCAACGAAATACAGAGGTGTATTGTCGAAGGAGAGGCAGCGTTTAGAGCTCGTCACGTCGTATGTTGTGAAATACGGGAAACGACAGGCGTCGCCGTCCATGTCGAGTCCCTCTATCTGCGAGCAAGCGCACTGGAGAGGCCCGCCACATACCATAAAATTTAAAGCCCGGAAAGCAATCGGTGCCGTAAAGTTGAGTATTTCTTATTAAGTCTTGCAAATTCTGTACGATATGCGAGAATTTAGAGCGAACAGAGCGTTAGCGCTGGTGTGAACAAAGCGCCACACGTGCGTTTATGGCGAGATGTATAGTTGTTTGCGCCGGCTTAGCTGCGAAACGATTGTTCAAAATAGCCGACTGACACGAACTCAGTAAAACAAAGGTGATTTAGGAGATAGGAACACTACCCAAGTGATTGCTCTTCGCTCGTAGCCTCTCTTTCCCTATGGCGCAGCACGACTACGACGCGCCCGCCCCCAACCTACCATCACCGTTTCACGGCTTCCGAAAAATTCTGCGCTAGGCGCTCGCTGATCTGGAAAGTGCTTATTCCCCTGCTTTAAAATGAGAGACATCAAATTAGATATTATGTATATGTACTCTCAATAAGGTACCGCTTAAGGTGTTGAATATAGCTAGGAAACCAGACATTTTTATCTGCTTTTCTAAATATTGTCATCATTCAATCAGGACCTGCTTAAGAGTGTACAAAAGGTGAGAATTCGCACGCTACCATATTTTTGACCATACACGTTATTTTAATTGAAATAGAATCACAAAAAAACTACATAAGTGAATAAATAATTGTGCGCAAAGTGCATGCAGGGTTTCCTAACGTCCACCGTGGGAAGGAAGTGCTTAGAATCCATGCCCGAATGCACTCGCGGGAGCAGCATTCTTTCGTGCCACCTGCCCAGCCCCGTGCCGCTCGTTCTGTTTGATCATGCGTTATGGCTGGCGGGTCAGGTGCGGAGGAATTCGATAGTGCCGGCAGACAACAACGAGATATTGTGCTTAGTTGTTCGGCGTGGCGCGTCCTGGTGCTGGATTTGAGAGCACCCAGGGCTGCTGACAAGAGGTCTGGAGCCTCCGTCTTCCTTGTTCACTTCTCTCAGCCCCTGCAAGCGTAGCATTGTGTCGTAAATGAAGTGACCCATGGTATTGTAGTACACAATGGGAGAGAATTGCCTTTCGTTTCTTTTTCTTTCAACATACTGAAGCACAAGTAACACTTCCATTTGGGTAGCAGAAAACTACAGCTGTTTGCGCTCCTCTGAATTGGTACTTTGAGTTTATACAGAATGCTCCTCGTCAGTTGTAACCTCCACTTTTCCTGTAGTGTGTCCGTCGTTAAGGTTCGCTATGTCACTTTTCCCAATGTGTTCCTGCATGGCCATATAATGACGCGACAGTCACAAACAAAATTACTGGATCTTGGATGGCGTGACCTTATTGGTTTTGCTAGCACTTTATATAGGACGTGTGCAGTTTTGCGTTACAGTGGGTTATGTTGAATGGCCATGGCAGCTTCGCAGGAGAATGAAACCGTCGGGAAGTGGTCCGAAAGAAAGACCTCCACTAATGACGCAGCAAGAACGAAATGAAAACGTCTAGTTTTTCAGTATTTTTGTATGTCTGGGATATACAAGACTAAATACTTAGCGAGGTCATACACGGTCAAGGAAGACAAGAAATGATTGAGGAAAGCCGGATATACACAAGAAACCCACGGAGTGTATCGAATGAAAATTCAAGTGCACCGGACCAGCATTGATTTCTTCTTTACGTGCACTTTCTCGCTGGGTTTTTGTTGAGTTAGTTCCATTTTGATGCATCTGCTGTACGAAGAATGACGATCTCGCCAAAATGTCTTCAGAAGGAGTGTGCGAGATGTGAAGGTAAAGTTGTTATAGTGTCATATTTTAACGCTTTTTATATTAACGTGCACGTACTTGTCATATGCATGCATTTTTATCTTCTGTCACGGGGGTCTAACTATATTTACTATATTATTGTACGTGCAGCCGTGGGAACACAAGAGACAGAAGGCTGCGTGCTCTGGCGTCTGCAATGCTTGTCATCTATCGCTTCCGTCGGAGGAGCTCCCCAAGGAGTGAACAAGATTCGACAACGAGACTGGATTTGTACTCTTCACCATGAATTCACTTAAAAGAATGGAGAAACGTCATGTGCATGAAGAAATATAAAAGATTTCGATGTCTCACGTTTGTAGTTCTTTGTTGCCGTGACTGTGATAGCAGTTAGACATAGGTGGCTAACTACTTTTTCGCGTGTTCTTTTCTGCGCAATTTGTTGCTTACTGCACAGTAAAACAGGCGAAAGAAGTATTGGGCCTGGCAGAAAAGAAACAAAAAACAATGTTTCAACTGGGGACAAAAAGTTCATCCGATTGAAGTATTTGAGTGGATCAACCATTCGTCTGGCAAGGTGCAACTGTGAGGACTAACGGTTGCCTGGTAAGGTGAAAATGTGGGGATTAACGGTTGCTCGATACAGTGCAAATGTAAGGACTAAATGTTAGTTTTTTGAAGTGAACTGTGGGACTAACAGTTACTCACTAAGGTGTAAATGTGGACTAAATGTTAGTACCTTGAGCTCGTCTGTGGGGACTAACTGTTAGACCCGGTGCCGTTAGTCCTAAAAGGAATTAATGATTGTGGCAGCCCCATTAGTCCCCGAAAGGACCAACCAAACACCCTTTTAACACCCTTTTGTCTTAGAGTGTATATATACACAAGAAACATGCGGTGTGTATCAAATAAAAGATAAAGTGCACCACACCAGCATTGATTTCTTCCATACCCATGTTTTTTGGCTGGTGTTTTGTTAGAGTTAGTTCCATTTTATGCATCTGCTGTTTGAAATATTACCATGTCGCCTCAATGTGCACTTTCACATCTTGGTACATTCATGACTCTGATCGGAATGGCCTTATGCCACCCATTAGCAGTGTCCTTCTCCATACGCACAAAACGAGTGGCAGTTGATGCAGAACTTGTGTTGTACTCCTTGCCTTCAGGGTAGCCACCTTTACATTTGCACTTTTCTAGTATAGTCTCATAGACAAGCTCAAGTTGCCTTGACGTGCATAATTTACCATGTACCAACTGAGTGGACAAGGAGAGGCGTGCAAAAGATGCGACGATTACTGGAGTGCTAGAATGAGAGGGCGAGAGCTATAGAGAATTTATGCCCAAATAATACAGATCATTTATAATGTCTAGTCTTTACAAGACGTACTGAGTGCTCGGTAGAGTGCATTCGACTTCACAGTGCTATCAGAGCTTCTCTTACAATGAATAGGTAACAACAACACTGTATTCTAATGAGAGTATCGGAGAGCAACAGTTTTATTATTTAGATGGTTTTCCACCAGCAGTTTAATGGACATGCCCATTCCAGCAGTATTTTGGGAGGGATGCTCCTTTTAGTCTAACATTGTCCCGGGTCAGGTATGACAGGCAGTATCATCATCATCAGCCTGACTACGTCCACTGCAGGACAAAGGCCTCTCCCATGTTCTGCCAGAGAACCCGGTCCTGTGCTTGCTGCTGCCAATTTATACCCGCAAACTTCTTAATCTCATCTGCCCACCTAACCTTCTGTCTCCCCCTAACCCGCTTCCCTTCTCTGGGAATCCAGTTAGTTACCCTAATGACCAGCAGTTATCCTGTCTACGCACTACATGCTTGGCCCATGTCCATTTCCTCTTCTTTATTTCAACTATGATATCCTTAACCCCCGTTTGTCCCCTAATCCACTCTGCTCTCTTCTTGTCTCTTAAGGTTACACCTACCATTTTTCTTTCCATTGCTCGCTGCGTCGTCCTCAATTTAAGCTGAACCGTCTTTGTAAGTCTCCAGGTTTCTGCTCCGTAGCTAAGTACCGGCAAGATATAGCTGTTATATACCTTTCTCTTGAGGGATAGTGGCAATGTACCTGTCATAAATTGAGAGTGCTTGCCGAATGTGCTCCAGCCCATTCTTATTCTTATAGTTACTTCAATCTTGTGGTTAGGCTCTGTGGTTATTACCTGCTCTAAGTAGACAGTCTTTTACAACTTCAAGTGCACTATTACCCATCTCGAAGCGCTGCTCCTTTCTGAGGTTGTTGTACATTACTTTCGTTTTCTGCAGATTCATTGTAAGACCCACCTTTCTGCTCTCCTTGTCTAACTCCGTAATCATGAGTTGCAATTCGTCCCCTGAGTTACTCAGCAATGCAATGTCGTCGGCGAAGCGCAGGTTACTAAGGTATTCTCCATTAACTCTTCTCCCTAACTGTTCCCATTCTAGGCTTCTGAAAACCTCCTGTAAGCACGCGGTAAATAGCATTGGGGAGATTGTGTCCCCCTGCCTTACACCCTTCTTGATTGGTATTGTGTTGCTTTCTTTATGAAGCACTATGGTAGCAGTTGATCCCCTGTAATTTTTTCCGGAATGTTTATATATACTTCATCTACGCCCCGATTCCGCAGCGTCTGCATGACGGCTGATATTTCTACTGAATTAAACGCCTTCTCGTAATCTATGAAGGCTATGTATAGTGGTTGGTTATACTCCGAGCTTTTCTCTATTACCTGATTGATAGTATGAATGTAGTCAATTCTTGAGTAGCCTGTTCGAAATCCTGCTTGTTCCTTTGGTTGATTGAATTCTAATGTTTTCTTTACTCTGTTAGCAATTACCTTTGTAAATAGCTTGTATACTACAGAGAGCAAGCTGATCGGCCTGTAATTCTTCAAGTCCTTGTCATCTCCTTTCTTATGTATTAAGATGATGTTAGCGTTCTTCCAAGACTCTGGTACCCTTCCTGTCAGGAGACACCTCGTAAACAGGGTGGCTAGTTTTTCTAACACAATCTGTCCTCCATCTTTCAGCAGATCTGATGTTACCTGATCCTCACCAGCAGTATTGCCTCTTTGCATGCTCTCCAAAGCTTTTCTGACTTCTATCATTACTGGTGGGGTGTCATCTGAATTACTGCTAGTTCTTATAGTATTAAGGTCATGGTTGTCTCGGCTACTGTACAGATCTCTGTAAACCTCCTCCGCTATTCTATCTATCCTATCCATATTGGTAGTCATTTTGCCTTCTTTGTCCCTTAGTGCACACATCCGACTTTTGCCTATCCCAAGTTTCCTCTTCACTGCTTTGACGCTTCCTCAGTTTTTCAGAGCGTGTTCAATTCTCTTCATGTTATACCTTCTTACATCGCATACTTTATGTCTATTAATCAACTTCGAAAACTCTGCCAGTTCTCTTTTGTCTGTTGTACTAGATACTTTCAAAATTTGACGCTTCTTAATTAGGTTCTTCGTTTCCTGGGAAAGCTTGCCAGTGTCCTGTCTAACTACCCTGCCTCCAACTTCCACTGCACACTCCGTAATGATACTCGTCAGATTATCATTCATTGTATCTACGCTAAGGTTGGTTTCCTCACTAAGAGCCGAGTACCTGTTCTGCAACGACACTCTGAATTCCTGTACTTTCCCTCTCAGTGCTAGCTCATTGATTGGCTTCTTGCGTATCAGTTTCTGTTGTTCCTTTTTCAAGTCTAGGCGAATTCGAGACCGTACCATTCTATGGTCACTGTATCGTACCTTGCTGACCACTTCCACATCCTGCACGATTCCTGGGTGTGCAGTCATTATAAAGTCTATTTCGTTCTTATTTTCGCCATTAGGGCTCCTCCATGTCCACTTGCGGTTCTCTCGTTTTCGGTAGAAGGCATTCAAAATCCGCAAATTATTGGGTTCTGCGAATTCTACTGGTAGCTCTCCTCTTGCGTTTCTAGTGCTGATGCCATAATCTCCTACTGCTTGGTCTCCAGCCTGCTTCTTCCCTACCTTTACATTAAAGTCGCCCATCACTATAGTATACTGTGTTTTTACCTTACTCATTGCCGATTCCACGTCTTCATAGAAGCTTTCAACTGAAGCGTCATCATGGCTGGATGTAGGCACGTAAGCTGGTACTACCTTCATCTTGTATCTTTTATTCAGTTTAATTACAATACCTACCACCCTTTCATTATTGCTATAGTATTCCTCTATGTTGCAAGCTATGTTTCTGCGAATTAGGAGCCCCACTCCCAATTCTCTTCTGTCTGCCAAGCCCCGATAGCAAAGGACGTGCCCATTCTGTAGCACAGTATAGGCCTTATCTGTCCTCCTAACCTCACTGAGCCCTATTATATCCCATTTAACACCCTCTAGCTCCTCGAATAGTACAGCTAGACTTCCTTCACTAGATAAGGTTCTAGCGTTAAACGTTGCCAAGTTCAGGTTCCAAAGACGGCCTGTAGTCCAGAGATTCTTAGCACCCTCTGCTGTGTTGCAGATCTGACCGCCGCCATGGTCAGTTGCTTCGCAGCTGCTGGGGAGTGAGGGCCGTGAGTTATTTGACGTATACATGTGGGAGTTAGTGGCCAGATACTGAACCAGGGTGGCCAATCCTTCTCTGGTGAGGGAGTGCGTTTCCGGCGGTGGTTACCGGTGAGGCCGCAACCCAGGCCTCTTAATGCAGTTCCATCAACACGCGGATTTTTTTTTCCGGTTGGGAACTGCGCGGCACCGGGATTTGAACCACGGACCTCTTGCATGCGAGGCGGATGCTCTAACCACTACGCCATCGCCGCACCCGGATTGTTATGCTCTAAATGTAGGTTTCAGCGGTGTATCAGTCATGTTTGTGGTTATTTTTATAAATATATTTTAATAAAATTAGATTTCTTCTGATTACCTCCTTAATTAAGGCTCTAGAGGGTACGGAGTTGGGCCTCCGATAAGCCTATGGGGTGCTGTTTATTATTATATTCAGCGGACAAAATTTAAATTCGTTTGTGAGGTAATGTTACCACAGGAACGGCGATGCGCCACGGGAGCGTCCGCGTCAGCAGCACGGGTAAGTGAGCTCTGCACATATCTACCTATAACTTAAGCAATTTTGGTTCTAGGAGGGTCAGAGTGGTGTCTATTTGTTCGTGAAGATACAAGGAGTTCAACCGCTACAAATACTGCTATTACAAACGAAAATTTTCAATTTCAGGAGCGGAAAACAGTGTGAATCTGTGAAAAAAACAACAGTCGGACCACGTGTTTTTTACGATCGCTTGTAGCTTCGTTAATATTCTACCGGGAAACTTCTTACTTATACAGTTGAAAGTCCTTAGGGTAGACCTGATGCTACTGAAGTTTGATCAGGCTAGGTTTATTAGTTCCAGAGTTATTCGGCAATCAATTCTATGCCTAATCACTAAAAAGATTAAATTGGTAATATCACCTCGCAAACGCATTTAAATTTTGTCCGCTTAATATCATAATAAACCGCACCCCATAGGCTACCAGGAGGCCCAATTCCATACATTCTAGGCCCTTAATTAAGGTGATAATCAGCAAAAAGCTCATTTCATTAAAACAAATTTTCGAAAGGAGCTACGAACGCCACTGAAAAATAGCTAATATCTTCTTTTAGACCACAGCAGTCCGTTTTTTTCGTGTAAAAATAATTTTGATAGCTTAAGGTAACGGGAAGATACAAAGTTAGAAAGAATATAACGAGAACCGCTAATAAACGTGTAGCGCCCGCGTCTTCCCTCGCCTTCGCTCAGAGGAGGAGGGTGGCTCACTGCTCCGGAGAAAGGTACGCCAGTCAGATCAAAGTCTTGAACCACGTTTTTTTTTCTTTTTTTCCCCTAATGATTGCTTTTAACTTTGCTAATAACCTACCGGGAAACTTTTAACTCATACAGTGCAAAGCCCTAATTGTAGACCTGTCGCCGCTCAGGTTTCGTCAGGACAGGAGTAATAGTACCGGATCAGCTTAAGTCTAATCACTAAAAAGATTAATTTGGTAACAGGCAGTATCACCGGTACATTATGATAGATGGCACTCTCTGATAGAAGTTCGCACCTAGTTTGTGTTCACGAAGTATTATGGCTAGGCGGCGTTAGCCACCACCTGATGTAAAGGGTACAGCCACGTCGGTCAGTCGGTGCGTCCGTCCGTCCACCTGTCCATCCGTCCGTCCATCCATCCATCCATCCATCCATCCATCCATCCATCCATCCATCCATCCATCCATCCATCCAACCATCCAACCATCCAACCATACATCTATACATCCATTCATCCACCAAAACTCAAAGGCAAAAAGGGGTTAAAAGGGCGTGTGGTTCGTCCTTTTGTGGACTATTGGGGTTGCCCCAACGATTATTCCATTTAAGGACTGACGGCACCAAGTCTAGCAGTTAGTCCCCACAGACGAGCTCAAGAGACTAACATTTAGTCCTCACATTTACTTCTTAGTAGGTGACCGTTAGTCCCACAATTCACCCAAAAGGACTAACATTTAGTCCTCACATTTGCACCTCATAGGGCAGCCGTTAATCCCCACATATACACCTTATCGGGCAACCGTTTGTCCTTACAGTTGCACCTTGCCGGACGAACGGTTGATCCACTCAAATACTCTAATCGGATAAACTTTTTATTCTCAGTTCAAACGTCTTTTTATTTATTTTCCGCCAGGCCTAATACATTTTAGCCTGTTTTTCTGTGCAGTGAGCAACAAATAGTGCAAAGAGGAACACACGAAAAAGTATTTAGCCACTTATGTGTAAGTGCTTTTGCAGTAACGGCAACAACGAAAGAAAAAAAAAGTGAGACATCAAAATCTATTATTTTTCTACATACACATGAAGTTTCTCCATTCTTTTAAGTGAATTCATGATGAAGTGTACAAGTCCAGTTTCGTTGTCAAACCTTGTTCACTCCCTGTGAAGCTCCTCCGACGGAAGCGATAGATGACAGGCATTGCAGACGCCAGCGCACGCAGCCTTCTGCCTGTTGTGTTCCTACGGCTGTACGTACAATACTGTAAAAATAGTTAGACGCGTGACAGAAGATGAAGATGCACACATGCGACAAGTATGTGCAAGTTAACATCAAAACACTCGTGTAAAATACGACACACAAATGGCTTTACCTTCAGATCTCGTACAGTCCTTCTGAAGCTGCTCTGACGAAAGAGATGGATGACAGGCATCGAAAACGCCAGCGCACACAGCCTTCAACACGGTGAGTGCCCAAGGCTGCACAATAAGTATGTAAAATAGTAAGTCACACGTGACAGAGGATGAATACGAATGCATATGAGAAATACGTGCAAGGTGAAATAAAAATATACATGAGATATGACAAGCTAATAATTTCAAAGTGATGTCACACGTCGTCAAAGACTCATTTCGATCCTCGTAGCGCAACAGCTTAGGAGCGGCGACCGCAGCCATAACTGCCGTCAACAAGGCGTCGAGTACAAAGGGAGCGACGTTGTTCAGCTCGATCAAGCGAACACGAGATCAAACGCGGCGCTGCATGCGGAGTGTCTGCCGCGAGCGAACTTCGAACAGGAGAGCGAGCGTACGCTTGGCCGCCGCCACAAACAGCCCCCGAGCTGGTTTCGAGCTAACGCCGAAGAAATCGATGGTAATTCGGCCCTTTTCCACAAACTCAATGGAGTGCAAGTGCAGCGCGCAAACGCGAGTCCGCCGCCGCAGCCAACGGACGGCAATAACTTTTTTCACGTTACTGTCACATTAAACTGTATACATAACTTTTCAGCCCTCATAGCTCATGGCGTTCCAACACTTGAAAACACCTACAACTGACGCCAATGTACTATCAGCGTCAAATGAAACCGGAACAGCGGCAAGCCTTTGCGATGGTGTAGTACGTGCCATCCAGTTATCACCTTGACAGGTGCCCACATCCTGTTCAGCAGCTTTGCACATATATGCTTGACTGTTCTTAGTGATAAGTGGACAGCATGCACTATACCATCGTAAAAGCTTGCCGCTGTTCAGGTTTCATTTGACGCTGATAGTACATTGTCAAGCCATGTAAGACTTAAGTCAATGACTGCCGTAACCGTCACCCGTCAAGCCACTCTTGCTCCCAAGCCAGCGCTTCTACTTGTGCGACGTACAACTATAAGTGAAAGCTCATCTATGCAGAAAATATGTTTTTTTGGATGACTTCTTTCATCCTGAGAGCCTTAGTGAAGCCCTCGTGCAAAATGCAATGGCTAGCAGCCAGGCGATCATTTCCAAAGGACTCTAGATATTGAGCACCGTCGTTTTTTTTTAAGGCAATAGTTTTTCTTCGGATACCTCAAGGCAAAAATTTTGGTCTGTCTGTTGCTCAAGTACAACCACACATCTACAGTGCCCACCAATATTGCTCAGGTTTCTGTGTTCATACTTGTGCGATTGTCGATTGAGAAGCAAATAGTGCGCATATCTGAGGCACAATATCAACAGGTCAATATTCTGCGGTGTTTCTTTATACTAGAAAAGGTATACATAAGTAATTCTAAGAACTTTAGCATTTATTATGCAGCGCTGACAATGGGATGCTATGCACTAAAACGAGAGTTTCCTATGCATGCCAAGGCGATACAGTGCTGTCACCTACCTAGAAATCTATTAAATATGGCCTCGAAGATTGTGAACGCTCACTATAACAAAAGCCATCCTTTCATTATCTGTGATTACCACCAGATGGCGGTCATGTCTCATACATGCCTCTAGAATCCCATTCACCGATGTTCTTGCTGTAACATAAATATATAGTTTATTCTATTCCCTCTCTCCAGACGCTTCGATGACATTTGCAGTCGAACATGCAGGTGCGAGGCCAATTCTCTAGTAGCCACCTCGTGCTCCTTAAAAGTGGTCTTAACCTACCTCATTGGCAATCTTCAGTTTTTGTTGTAAAGTATGGAGAACCCAAACGTGTCAAAGCAAGTAAAAATGAAAAACACCTATTATTTTGGAAAAAAATAGCGTTTTTTGCCTCGCACATCTACGAATGCACGCAAACCCAAAAACACAAATGAATGCACGAACAAACATGCACACAGAAGCACGCTTGCACAAAACATTCAACACAGGATATAGGACGGGCGCTCTATCATCTAACTTTATTGGAAGCTTCGCCCATAAACGTATTCATAAAAATGCATGCACACACAAATGCATTGTGAAAAAGTTTCTGTATATATTTGTGGGCAAATGTTCAAATAAATTTAGATGAAAGTAGCTCCCGCCTTGTCTCTTGTTATTGTGAATATCTTTTTTTTTGTGCTCGAAATTCACAATAGATACGCGTGCATGCTGAAAACACATGCACACTATTATGTGTTAGAGAGTGAACTCTAGCTGTTTATATTGTGTGCCTAAACTAATCGAAAAGTTCTACACAAATGGGAAGGTTCCTAGACATTAAAGCACAGTTAGTGCTAGGGAATAGTTTAGTTATGTTGGGTTTTGTGGCGCAAGAGCAACTAAGGCTATGCTGCGCCAGACTCATGGTGAAAATACAGCGGACAGGGCTATGACAATGATTCTGAAATGTCTTGACGGTGATGACATATGGGATATGATGAGCGGTGAAGCGTGGCTGTATAAAGGCCTAAAAGGATTGGCGTCGGAAACGCGTGAAGTATATATCTCTTCTAAAATTATGTGTGTGATGCTCGGGGTGGTCAATGTGTATGGTTTGTGAATGAGGTTATGTTAAATCGTAACAGCTTTTACATAGCACTAATGCCATACCCGTGTCCTTATATCTAAGGGCCGGGAGACAAGTTATCATCATCATCATTATCAGTCGGACTACGTCCACTGCAGGACAAAGGCCTCTCCCATGTTCTGCCATGTTCCGCCAGGGAGACAAGTGCCTCATTGTAATTTCCAGCTGCAGCAGATGCCTCTCCGAAGAGGCTGTGCTACGAGTCGCATCAATCAAGTTTTGCTATGTCTAGCGGTAGCATATTTTAGTGTAGTTAGACCTTGTTCAGAACTTGTGCTTCATTTGAAAAGCTGATCACATTAGCTATGGGTATTACGGCATCATCGCCCAAGAGTGGCATTGGATGAAAGAGAATATTTAACCTGTAAAACATACGGAAATGTTTTTCTCTTAATGTTTCCATATGTGGGCAAGCTATTAAAATGTGCATTACAGTTGGTTGCTCCTGACACTTATCGCATGCTGGGGCTTCTTCGCCTGCCAATAGATAGTTATGTGTGATGTGCGTATGACCTATTCGTAGTCGACATATAACTACTTCAATAAAACGTGCTTGATGAGGACAGGTCTTCCATTCACCAAGAACAGGTTTAATTAGGTGAAGTTTGTTTTGTTGTGATTTCCATTCCTGCTGCCAGTGAAAGGTGGTGGCCCGGCGAACAGCTTGAATCCCATTTCTGGCGGGTATGTTGGTTTTTGACTCGCGCATCTGTTTTGTTGTTGCAGCTAGTTGGTCTGCTCTTTCATTGCCTAGGATCCCGACATGACTCTGGACCCAACAGAGGCACATGGTGTGGTCATCAGGTGTGTGGGATAGCATGTTTAAAATATCGCCTATGAATGGCTCATACTGAGGTTTTTAATTGAGACTTTTCAGTGCATTTAACGAGTCTGTAAATAGTGCAGCTTTTTCATGTTTTGAGCTTATAATGTATTGTACTGCCATCCATAACGCATAGCTCTCAGCGGTGTAGATGGATACAAACTGCGGTAGTCTAGTTATTTGCTCGTGTGTTGCTCCTACCACGCTGCTTCCGACATAAGCAGATGTCTTCGAACCATCAGTATAAAATTCTTCGTAAGTGCTGTACATTTGTTGTAATGTCAGGAATTCTTGTAGTATATGTTCACGTGGGGTGTTTTCCTTTTATATGTGTGAGTGAGAAATCCAAGAATTTGGAGAAATCACTCCATGGGGCCAAACTGGGTGGCCTTCTGGCGATGGAGAGCGCTTCGTTAGGAATATTTAGGGCGTGAAATTTTTCTTCAAATCTTAGTATTAGTGGCTAAATAACGTTTGGGTTGTTGGCGTAGTGTTGTCGTAGGTCACAGCGTGTGACAATACTGTGGCATATATGATCTGGTGAAGAACGAACTCTAAGGACATACGTGAGCATTAGTTTCGTTCTCCTATATTCCAAGGATGGTTCGTTACTTTCGGCGTATAAGCTCGAAATAGGTGAGGTTCGATAGGCCCCTGTTGCGAGGCGTAACCCTTTGTTATGGACAGGGTCTAGGCGCTTATGGTACGAGTCTCTTGCTGAACCGTAGATTATACTACCGTAGTCTAATTTGCTGCATACTAAAGAGCGGTAGGTGAGCGGGAGGCACTTACGGTCGGAACCCCAGTGCTTTCGGGACAATCTTTGAGGACATTGAGGGCGCTGTTGGATTTCACCTTGAGATTATTATGTGTGGAAGAAAATTGAGCTTCTTATCAAATACGACCCCCAAAAACTTCTGTTCTTGTTTTATTGGCAATAATGTTTCGTTTATTTTCAGTACGGGGTCTGGTTGTAAGCCTCGTTTCTGGGAGAACGCTACAGCAACCATCTTTTCCTCAGAAAACCGGAAGCTGTTTTTGTTAGCCCATTGTGTTAGCTTGTTTAGTGCTATTTGAATCTGTCGCTCGTACGTCGCCATGTTAGATGACCGGCACGCTAGTTGGAGATCATCCACATATATTGAGTGCATAAGAGTAGATGGTATGACCTGGTTCACTGAGTTTATTTTGACGACAAAGAGAGTTGTGGTTAAGACACAGCCCTGAGGCACACCGTTCTCTTGAGTAAAAGTTTCTGAAAGTGTGGTACCCAAGCGAACATGAAAAGTTCGGCTCGATAGGAAGTTGGACAAGCAGTTGAGCATCCTTCCGCGAATTCCAAGATCTGCCAGGTCTCGCAAGATACCGTACTTCCACGTTGTGTCATATGCCTTTTCAAGATTGAAAAATACTGCTAAGCAGTGCTGCTTGTACAGGAAAGCTTCTCGTACTGTATGTTCAAGGCGAACGAGGTGATCGGTGGTGGAAGATCTTTTCTTGTAACCACATTGGTGAACATCTATCAAGTTATCGGTTTCTAGGATGCATGTTAGCCTAATATTATTAACGCTTTCAAAGGATTTCGCCATACAACTTGTAAGTGCTATGGGCCTGTAGCTTGTTGGTAATGTAGGGTTTTTCCGGCTTTGAGAAATGGAATTATAATGGCTTTTTTCCACTCTGTTGGCATTCTGCCAGTGATCCAAATAGCGTTAAAGAAGTGCAGCAATGCCTTCACTGCTTCTTGGGACAAATGGGCGAGCATTTGGTAATGTATTTTGTCTGGGCCAGGTGCTGTTTTTTCACCTTGAGAAAGCACTGTTAATTTCCTGCAGGGTTACGGGGGAGTTGTATGATCTGTCGTGATAACCTGTAATAAGAAGCTTTTGTTTTTCTGTAGATTGTTTATGTTTTAGGAAAGCTGCCGAATAGTTTGCTGAGCTCGAAGTAGCGCAAAAGTGTTGCGCTAGTAGGTCTGCCTGTTCGCCTAAAGTTGTCTGGATGCCAGGGGTTGAGAGAATAGGGATGGTATATGAACTGTAGTTGCCGTTCAACTTGTGCACCTGATCCCACATTCTTTTAGATGTGATGCCTGCGAATAAATCTTGCCTTTGCTCTCGTCTTTTTAAATGCTAGGAGCTTCTCTCCTGTAGGATATTTACGAAAAATGCCCCACTCTTTGTGTTGCATTTTTTTAGCTTGTGTGCATTCTTTTGTCCCCCAGGGTTTAAGTGTTTTCTTTATAATGCTGGAGGATTGTGGTATAGTTTGTTTGGCTGCCGCAAGTATGCAGACGGTGACTGTCGTTCCTTTTCTCTATGCTTAGGCCATCAAGCATTTCTTTTTCTAGGGCAGCTTTTTCAGTGAACAGTGGCCAGTGTGCCAGATGTAGTTTCCAATGCGGTGGTCAGGATTCAGTGATGGGGAGGGTTTGTGTTAATCTTATGAGAGCAGACATATGGTCACTGCCGTAGACATTATCTACCACGCTCCACTTTAGGTCGCAAAAGAGCGACGGTGAGCACAGCGCTAGATCTAAGCAGCTAGTGGCTCCTGTGCTCTGGGAGCAGTAGGTGACACTACAAGTATTTAAAAGACATACGTCATTGTTCAGAATAAAATCTTTGAGGGTTTGTCCTCTGGTGTCAGTTGTACTGCTTCCCCAAAGCATTCAGTGCGCGTTAAAATCCCCTGCAGTAACAAACGTTTCAGGTAGTTGGTCCAAAATATGCTCTATATCTTTAGTTGAAAAATGCGTGTGTGGGGGGATATAAATGGAACATATGGTGATAGTTTTGTGAGCTAAAATGGTGACTGCCACGGCCTCGATGTGACTGTTCATGGTGATCTCTCTCACTGCAATTCCACTTTCGACGACAATAGCCACGCCGCCGGACAACCGACTAGCGTGGACGCGATCGCGCCGTACTACGGTAAAACCTCTGAGGAAGTTGGTGTGTTTTTCTCCCAGATTGGTCTCCTGTAAGCATATAGCCAATGGAGAGAGACTACTTAGCAAATCTTTTACGTCACCTATGTTGTGAATGAGTCCTCTACGATTCCAATGGAGAAGAAAAGCCATTTTGGGCAGTGAACTTGAACGGAAAAGTGGAGTAAGAATTGATTTGTTGGCAATAAAACCTTGGTGACATGTGTGTGATACTAAAGTCAAAACAGAATGGTACTATAACCTTTCTGGTTATGGAAAACGAAACTTATTTTACAGGGCTTTTTGGAGGCCCTGTAATTTGTCTTTTGTCTTTTTTGGAGCGGTCGAGAGAAACTCGCCGCTCTTTCGGCGCTGCAAGCGCCGTTTGACTGGCGGTTGTGTCCATAGCTTTATGGGAAGCGTTGGACCGTCGCTCTGCCGAGCGATCCGTGGGCGTTGTAGGCTTCAGCTCAAGACAGGAAGCCTTCAAACCCTCTACACCGGACGTCGACGGGGCTCCCGCAGTCTACCCGTTGCCCTGGCTCGTGCCAATGCATGTCGATGCCCGTGGTGGGGCCTTGTTGACTGAGGCCGGAGCAGCCTTGGCTGCTTCGCAGTAGGGGCAAGCGGCGGTCGCTCCAGCACGCTGTGCGTAGCTTGGGCGGCCACCTGATGCTGTCGTAGCACTGCCCCCTGTTGCACCACTTCAGCAAATGATTTTGTTGCATAGTAAGGGGAGACCCGATGCCTTGCTTCGTGGAAACTGATGTTGTGGGTGACTTTGATGTTAATAATTTCTTTTTCTTTTTTCCATGCTCTGCAGGTTCTAGAATACGCCGCGTGTTCTCCATCGCAGTTCGCACAGTGGGGTTCGGCCTTGCAGTCATCATCTGCAGAGTGGCCTGTGATACCACACCGTGCACAGGTAAGCTGCCCACGGCAACTCTGAGAAGCATGTCCGAATCTTTGGCACTTGAAGCAGCGTCGCGGATTCGGAATGTAGGGTCTCACAGACAGTTTTAGATAGCCGTTAACTAATTCAGGCGGTAGTCTGGAGCACTCGAAGGTCACAATTATGTGCTTGGTTGGAGTTTCTTTGTTTTCTCTTCTCACTACGATACGCTGTACGTGAATGACATTTTCGTCCATCCAGCCAGCCAGAAGCTTATCATTTGTTAGGTCTTTTAGGTCATCGTCTGACACAACGCCTTTGACAGTGTTCATCGTTCGGTGCGCAGAGACGGTTACGGGCTTGTCCCCAAATGCTACTAATTTTTCTAGTTTCTGAAACTGTGTCTTGTCTTTAACTTCTACCAGCAAGTCTCCGCTTGCCATCTTTGTAGCCTTATAGCCAGTTCCGATAGTCTCGGTTAGGCACCTGGACACGAGGAATGGGGAGATGTTGCGAGTTTTTGTCAGAGTTTTCGCAATGAATAGCGTGGTACTTAGGAAAATGGTCTTGTTTTTCCGAAATCGGCAATACATTTGCTTCGGTGCACCACCTTTTAAAGGGGCGATCAATGGAGAAGGGGTTTCGTGATCCCATAGAAAAGTGCAGTTCGTTTAGTAATGGCGCCTACCACCCAACACGGAGCCCAACAAGGGGACGTGGCAGAACATGTAAACATGTCTGCACAACGCCAGTAGTACACCACTGCCATAACCTAATATAGCTACCCAAGTTTGAATATTTACACCCGGTTAACCCTTATCGACAGGAAAAACGAAGTAAAATGAAGTGAGGAGAAGACAGGAAAGATGTAAAGTGAGAACAAAAGAAGAAGGTGTAGGGAGAGAGAGATAGAAAAAGGCGACTGCAGATTTTCCCTGGGTGGGTCAGCCCAGAGGTGCCGTCTACGTGAAGCAGGGGCCAAAGGGGTGTGTTGCCTCTGCCGGGGGGCCTTAAAGGTCCAATCACCTAGCGTCGGCTCAACCCCCAGGATCCCCTTTTCCCCGGACACGGCTCAGCCACGCACGGCTAGGCGTAGGAGAGAGCCGAAACCCCCCCGTTAGCTCGGGTCAGTGGTGTCGCTACACACCAAACACCTACTTGCGCAGGCGCCCCTGCGGGGAGTGCTAGGGAATAATATGTATAACGGGTTCGTTACATAAAAATTGAATATGAAGTATTTGTGGCCATATTTTGGTTCTATACTATTTTCTTTATGATAGTGTTCTAGCTACTTAAACTACTGCCTTGATTTAACAATGATCAGAGAGTGTGTGTGTGTGCAACAATGAATTGTTCTTGTGTGCCATGAACATCTCTACTTTTTTATGCATTAATTGCAGTAACAAGCATCAATATTTGTGGTTCCCGTTTTTTCTTTCAATTCAATGAAAAGCCTTGTTTTCATTGTGTATTTATATGGAATGATAGCATGTTTATCGGAATTTTGTATGTGCAGAGCCGATGAAGTCTTTCATACATCAGATACAGCTGACAGTGCTAGGCAAGCATAACAGATAATTCTGCTCCAGCAAACAAGGGAACTCGTTGTCACTATGAAGTTATTGTGCTCATGAAGCCTGTAGTGGCAGCTTATCTTTCTCTACTGAGGTATGCTGCATAGGGTGGAAGATTGGCTCGATAGCTTTTCAAGTCCAGCAATTGCTGCGAAGAGAGCACTGGTGCTTAGATTTAACTCCATTTACAATGTTGGAAGCACAAAATAAAGTACGGGCATCTAGTAATACTATACATGCTATAATTTTATGCACAGATTATGGTGCACCCATACATATGTTTCAGACTAGAGAGGGTTTTAGCTTGTCCCCTATTCTGGTATATGCAAAATACAAAAGATTGAGCAGAATACTGGGTACTTCATTTATCTTGCCCCGACAGATCTCACCAATATCTGACTTCTCACATTTAAGACTACAACATCTGTTATAACACTAATACAAAGGAGTTTGCAGACAGACCGAAACTCTTATGTACAGCAATCCTAACAACCCCTTGGCACATTGCACAGGCTTGTCCTTCAGGCAGTGCAATGTACGGGTTTTTCGCAGCCTCTGAACACAATTTAAATATGAAGATCCTACTTCATATTTTTTTTGTGCTACATTGCTGGGGCATTAGGTTGCGTGTGGCATCTGTTTGAAGAGTTAGAATTGTGTGCATCACTTCACTGCTGGGTTTACTGTAGTTGTGCTCCTTTTCCTTGGCAATGCCGGTAGGCCACTCTGATGCGTTTTCACATTTGAGTAGATTGTGCATTGCCATCTGCACTCTTAACAAAGGCTTTGCTATCCTTGGCTTGCCTTCATTATTCGGCTTTCGTGTTTTTAAAAATGTTCACTGAAGCTTCATTGTTCTTTTTGATGCCATTTTTGTGCTGTTTGTATGTTTGTGATAGCACTAATCTTTGTAAGTGCCTCTTGCAGTGTTGGCTCTAGCCACAACAAAAAAGTATCTGGAAGTGGTCGTTGTAGGTGGGCAGGGCGTGCTGAAGTAGCCATCTCCTTTGGTCTTGCAGCCTGAATACTGCTTTGCGGCAGTCATTAGTTTGTCGACTGCTTGGTGAATAGCTTTTGGAGGGGGGGAACAAAAAAAAAACCAAGGCATTCAAAAAGCTTTTTTGCAGAGTTGTGTTTTTGCAATGTTGCAGTTTGTAATGCAATTTATGTGTTAGGTGCAAGGATAAACATGCACACAATATACACCTTTCTATAATCTCTTTTGTATATGATATATTTGAGACAGTTGTATGTTTCACCACTCGAGTATTACCATTGACATGTTGGCTACAATTTCTCTAGTTTGTTTTAGTTGTTATCATTCTGAGCCTGTTTTAGTCCACTGCTTAGACAAAGGCGTTTTCCAAAGATCATAAAGGTTGCTTACCAGCGCAAACGATAGGGTAGGAGGGGACAGGAGAAGAGACGAGACAGAGCATGAGGTATGCTGCATAGTCAGCGCTCTGTCTTGTCTCTTCTCCTGTCCCCTCCTGCCTTGTCGTTTGCGCTGGTAAGCAACCTTTATGATGTTATACCAACACGCCCATACCCACTGTCTCTTGATTTCCAAAGATCTTCAGTTTACCCTATTCTGTGTAAGCCGATTCCATTTTATCACTGCAAAATTCTTGATTTCCTCACTCAATCTAACTCTCTGCCTTCCCTGACAGCATTTCCCAATCTTTGGTACCAATTCTTCAGCAGAAAACATCACCAGTACTGTATCTCATTACCTTAACCCAACCAAAAATAGTATTTTAATTGCTTCAGCTTTGCAGTGGTGTTTGTGATGAGCAAACCTGCAGCACACAAGCTATTCAAACATTTGATGTACTGTAATCTAGGTGTTTATAATTAAAATAAAAAGCCCAACTTTCGCAAAGGAGTGTAGACTACGCCAACCTCCGATTCTAGGCATCATGCTGCCATAGAAGCACTATTGTTTTGACTGCTCCTATGTGTTCCACCTATGAGTTGCACTCCTTTTTTGTTTTGTTTACATACATTGTCTTCAAGGGCACAGTTCAGTTAATTAAATCAATTCATTAAAAACAATTGGAAAAATGTTCAAACAGCAACATTTACAGCTGTGAACTGGAACAAAGACATGGCCACTGCCAACATGACAGTGATATGTTATACCCCCACTGAATTGACACATTGAAATGTATATTGTGCTCTTAGTGACTGGAAGCCAAAGGATGGGTGAAATAGACATATGTGCAACTAAATAGACTTGTGCTTCAACTTTTAAGTCAGTTGAAACAATGTTGTCTGCAGGCCTCGAGAAATCTTAGCTGCATATTGCTTTCAGCCTTCAAAACCACCAAGAACGAAAAAAAAAGATTGACAGCCTTTGCAGCCAGTTGGAAGTTAAAAGTCGCTGTACAAGAGCTATTAGCTGTATTATGCCAGAGATTGACCAAATATTACCAAAATATTAGAGCACATACCACACACATCTTAATGAACATAATAATGTCTCGTGAAGAATTTATAAGTAGCAAATATGTTCATACAACCACCCAGCTGACCTGTGTCTTCAAGATTTTGAATTTTACAACACACTACTTCAACATATTGCCCAGCCTCTAAGCTTGACAACCACGTAGTCTCATAGTTGTGACACACAATATTTATTGGATCTATTCATGCAATGTGATGACCCCCAAATGTAAGTTATCAGCATATTGATGTTTGGTGTTTTGTGGTGGACGGGCAATTTGATGGCCAAAGAGTGCCAGGTCATGAGACAAGAGAGAAAGAGAGGAAAGGCAGGGAGCAGACAAGAGCAACAATGATTATGATAATGGATGGCAAAAGGTCGTTACAATAAAACTATGGTTGAGATATATGGCATTAGCGCAAGGTCCTCATGAACGCCCTTGCGTCCAAGGGCTTTGTTCCTATAGCCACCGCAGCAGCGACCTCTCAGAGTTTTTGCTACCGAATGCCTGGGTATATCACATTAAAAGTATGCAGGTTTCTTTAAGGAGGGACACCCCACTTAAGGAGGAAATAACTTTATTAAAGAAAAAAAAACGGCAAGATGTGGAAGAATTGTCTTCTTCCCCTAGGTGGAAGCCATGAGTCCTTGAGCTCTGGCGGCATCCTTGGCTTGCCGAAGGACGTCGAGTTGCACTTCTGGGTCTGTGCTTAGCAGTGCGGTCTCCCACTGCTCTCCATTGCTTTCTTTTTTATATTGCCCTGTCACTGAGAGGCAAGCCCACATTATATGATTAAGATCCGCCCTTTGATTGCAGAACTTACACAAATCTGAGTATATCTCTGGGTAGATGTAGTGAAAAGTTACCGGGTTCGGAACCTGTTGGTTTGTAAGAGGCGCCATGCCGTCGCCTGCAGCTTGTTGAGCGAGGTATGTGCCGGGGGGAATCGGACCCTTCCTAGTCTGTAGTGTTTTGTGATCTCTTCATAACTAATCATGCGGTCCCTCTCCACTCCCGGACTTCGCGCTGCGCCTGTTCGGCCGGCCAGTTCTCAAGCCAGGTCGTGCGCGATTTCATTTCCGGGGAGGGAGGAGTGAGCAGGTGCCCATACAATATGAACTACCCGCTCGTCGCAAAAGTTTGCCAGGATTCTCAGCGCTTCCGGTGAGATCCTTTCCTTGGCATAATTCTTAACAGCGGTTTCGGAATCACTGATCACGACTTCGGCTTTTGCGGAGGCTATTGCTAGTGCTATAGCCGCCTCCTCCACCACTTCTGCCGTATCTGTACGTACACTGCCACTGATGTTGGAATCCCTTTGAATATTTGTTGCTATAATTACCATGCTTCGGCCATTCTTGTATTCTGCTGCATCTACATAGACCACGTCCCGGGCATTGCCGAACTTTTTATGTAGGCTTTTCGCCCTTTCTCTCCTTCTAGCGCGTTGATGCTCAGGATGCATATTTCTAGGCAATAGAGGCACCACGATATGCCCCCTTGCCTCCAAGGGAATGCCCTTTTTCACCCCATGTTGCACATTGCACGTGATGCCAATTGTGTCCAAAATTTGCCTGCCCGTAGGGCTCTGGGTTAACCGATCATACTGTGCTATCGTGTGGGCCTCTATTAGCTCTCTGAGCGTGTTATGTAGCCCTAGAGCCAAGAACTTGTCATTTGATGTATTTAACGGTAGACCTATTGCTTATTTATATGCTTTCCTAATGATGCAATCTATTCTGCTCTGTTCGGCTGCGTGTAGTTTAAGATATGGGACAACGTACACGATGCGGCTGACTACAAAAGCCTCGACTAAACGAACTAAGTTGTGTTCCTTCATACCATAGTTTTTGTTGGCTATTCGTTTTATCAGCCTGCTTGTTTGGTGGACGCTGTTC
Source organism: Rhipicephalus annulatus (assembly GCA_013436015.1). Taxonomy (NCBI): domain Eukaryota; kingdom Metazoa; phylum Arthropoda; class Arachnida; order Ixodida; family Ixodidae; genus Rhipicephalus; species Rhipicephalus annulatus. The sequence continues at coordinate 211,417 of WOVY01013776.1, read as the reverse complement.
TCTAATAGCCTAATAGTTGTGCTACGTTTTTTGCAATAGTTAGGTACGGTGTTGCGTCATTACTAACGCTGTTGCCTATTCTTGTGGGCTCCTCAGAATTCGTTATCAGCGTAAGGCCCTCGTGTTGAGCGTCTGTCCATAAGTTGCGTCCTTTATATTTTCGACAGCGTATCCCCAAGCAGCGTGCGGTGCATTAACGTTGCCGACTATGACGAGAGCCTGTCTCTCCGCTATGTTCAAGGCTTTTTGGAAAAGTGGACCAAACTTGAGCTTCTGTCGGGGTGGGCTATAAATCTTAATCACAAAGAGGCTTCCCTCTTTCTTACGGGAGGGTATTATTTCTACAAGGACGTGGTCTACGCTGTGCACTCCAGTATCATGCTCTACAGCCGTCAGGTTTCTGTGCACCAGAGTTGTGACAGTCACCTTCTCACCAGAAGTACTATATGACTTGTACCCCGATAACTTTGCCGTCCCCCCAGTCTCCGGCAGGGTGATGACATCTGGCGCCTCCCTGTTTATCACGAATTGCTGCAGGTTCCCTCATTTCCTACGGTACCCGCGGCACCAGGTTTATTTATGGGATCCTCCCCGGTGACCTTGCTGCTTTCTACTGTGGGTGTTCTGCTATACTGTTTCAAATTAACCGGCCCCGCACTAGACGACCTAATGTCCTTCGGCGTGCTCTCTATCGGTAATACACTGTGCTCGAGTTCATCAAATCTTTGCTTTATTTCCACGTACATGCAAGTAATTTGGTTTTGTATTTCATCAAACATTTCTTTGAACAATCTCTTAACCTCGCTAATCGAAAATTTACCGGCTTTTTAGTGGCAGTTACTCCCCGCTCATTTGCGAGGGAACAGATGTTGGGGCTCGATTAAGCGTTGGTATTTTGCTAACAGAGGGAGTTTTAGGCATCGCACTCTTGTTGCGCACCTCCTGAAGCTTTGCATGTTCTTCTTTCAGTTGCTTAATCTCTTCTTTAAGCGTTAGGTTCTCTCTAGTGAACTGTTCTAACATTTTTTTTATCTGCATCATTTTCTTTTCTAAGGCGGACCCTATAACATTACTTGGAGAGGCAGTGCCGGAGACTCACCTGCGTGCTGCCGCTCCCTCGAGTGGCCCTTGAGTGAGACCTTAGCCTTGATCTTGATCTCGGTTTAGAGCTGGACCTGGACTGTCTTAGATTCTTTCCCCCAGTAGGCTTTGAGAAGGATGCGGAGTGGTCTCGTGCGTGGCCGTTCGCACTGTTTTGCTTGTTAGTGTCTTTGTCCGACTGCTGGCCGGTTGTTGTGTTGTGGTCCTCGTCTTGGCATGTGCCGACTTCCTTGTACTGGTAGCAGGCTTCAGCGCACGCTGCCCATGCTTCCTCCTTGTCTCGCCTCGTCCGTTCCTAGCGACCCCTCCTAACTAGGTACGGTATCTTGTATCTTGCCTTACATCTCTTGTCTCCAGTGGGGTGAACTTTGCCACATAACTTGCATTCCACTTCACAACGGTGATCTTGCGCTGGATTACCGCTTCCACATCCCTTGCACACCTTGTCGTTGGGTTAGGGACACACATCTGCTCATGTCCAAGTCTGCCACAACCGTAGCAGACATCGAAGTGTTTTCTGTAGAGCGTGCACTTAACGAGCATTGCTCCATACCTCACATATCTCGGAACGCAAAACCCCTCAAACAGCACAATAATATTGTCCGTGTTTCCCAATCTTTTCGCATGAAGGACTCCTGGGTTACGTGGAGTGACCAAGTTGCTAAGGATGTCTTCTGGGCTCTCTTCCTTGGACAGCCCTTGTATAAGTCCCTTTGACATGTTCTCCGGGGCTGCCCTGTACGCACAGGTCTCAAATTCCTGCTGACCTGTTCGTAGTTTGGTAATGGCTCCATACTGCCAGGCTCGATCCTCGGATGGTGTACTGATGGCGAGTATGTTCTTCGTGTTGTTGATGCACATACTGTCTTTCACAGCCGCCTCCCGGCCAACCCTCGAAGCGTTGCGCAGGCAGCAATATATGTGATCTATCCTGTATTCTGAGACGTTAAGGCCACCACGCGGACGCACAATGACCTTTTAGTCTTCTGTCGGCAGATTAGGCAGTCGACTCGCCTTGATGATTTGTCGAGCATTCCGCTCATTCTTCCATTTGTTTCCTGGCGCCTTTTCTGGGAAGGGCGTCTCTCGCTGCGTATTTCCGGCTGATCCTGGCTCCCGGTCGACCTGCGTCTTGGCGCCTTTTCGCACTTCGCACCAGCCTGACCCTTTTTCAAACTCTTTTGGTGATAAGTCTTCTCCATCCACAGTTACGACCTTCATTTCGGCATAAATCTGGCCTTCGAAGAGGAACGGGGGCTCCGAACAGCTCCGACGGCGCGTTCGGCCGAGCTCTCCACACGCTGCGGTGGTGGAGACACTAGCATCCAGTTCGCGTTCGCTGAGCTTAGCTGCGGCGTTGACGTGGTGACCCAGAAAACACGCTTGTTGAACCAAAAAAATGCAGCCCACCTGTCAAAACGTAGTGTCCAGAAGATCTTCAGAACTTCCATCATCCACTGGTGTGAAAAATAGTGCTAGGAACTTCGATATCATGCCGATAATCATAGAAAAACTGCGAAGCCAGTACGACGTGCGTCCGCACTCCGTGGCCCCTAAGCGGCGAGTCTCACCCCACTTAAAAAAACTTTTTATTTATGGGTGCATTTTGATAAAACTTGCATGCTTTATGTATTTTGACATACTAATTTCAAATGTGCAATTACTTTTTCCCTACAACAAGTACTTTTCAAGATATCAATAAATTTGTCTTTTTTAACTGACAAATTGGGAGTTAAACTTTCTCTCTGTTGCTGGTTGCATTCAATGCCAATGGCATATGAAAATGATCCTGTGTAGTCAGAGCTTGAATTGGTACACTAATTAATGTTCTAGAGTGATTTGAGCCAAAGTTACAGCATGTCAAACATTTGCAAGCAAAAGGCTTCAGTAACACTTTGGAGAAATTATTACTTTTGAAAAACATGTCTCATGTTATTTGTTCAAATTTCTAATCCTCATTTGTCCCCATTTCTAACAAAACAAGAATCAATGCTATAGGATAAGTATCACCAGAGATATCGTTACTCCAAAACTACATGATGATCAAAAACGCAGCTTTGAGAAAACGACAAAAAACTTTTCCAGACAAATTAGAAATGATTATGGAAATCACTTCAACATTACAGTGATAAAGGATGATACACGGGTTCAATCAGACAAGAAGGAATATTTTACAACAATTTTGAATTAAATCAGGACGTCTTAAAATTTACATCTAAAACCCAATAATACTTTCTAAAATTATCATTTTTATAAATGTTCTTCAATGATATGTGGCTATACACTAGTCCTACTGCACTTGTCAATTCACTACTTTTCTGACAAAAAAAGAAATATTGAGACAGGTTGAGCAGTATTGAGCAGAACCAGAGATACTGTTGTTCTAATATGACACAATCAGAAATACCACTTTGGGGAGACAGGTAAAAAAATTATATACACACTTTCCCTCCAAAGACAAAGTACCTCAAAATGATCCAGGGAAGTAATCGGGATGCATTTTGTCATGGTGACGTTTGTTCACTGCCTTAGTAAGGCCAAGTGATGCTGCCCTTCTTTTTAGCAGAACTTGTGCTACGCCGCAGGTCCTTTTCTCTTGCCTTGTTACTCAGTAGGTGTTATGTCCACATTCAATTCTGCTAGCACGGCCGTAGCAGCGCACTAATTACCAGCATTAAAACGCAGCACAGCCTCCGCTACAGCTGCCTGTACTGCAATCAACGACCAATGCTGCTCTTTTGCTAGTAGACTCCAGATTACCGAGTGGAAAGACTCATTTGAGTTCTGGGTCTTTCCCCTGAGACATCTTTGCAGCAGTCTCCTCTCCGACAATCGCTGGTAAACCGGCAAGAGAGCTGCAGCCACATCACTAGGCAAATTATATTTGCGCTTGGGCTCGGCTCCCCTTTAGCCTTTGCTGCATTGCAGCGGCACTAAGACTGCTCACCAATTGGGCACAGTTGGTGGTTCGGGCAACTTTCGGTAGAGGTGACGTGATGAAACGTTGCCATCACTGCCCGGCTCATGGCTTCAACATTACCTCCTTGCGATTTTAGCGCTCGCCCATAGTATATAGCCAACCTGTCGATCAGTTCAACACTCAATCTCCCCTTGCCACCAAGTCTTCGTTTTCCTTCCCCTTGTGTTGTTGCACTAGGTTGCGTAGTGCAGTACCCATACGTTTCTTGACGTGGTTTACGCAATCCTCCTTCTCACTTGAAAGTAGTCATAAATTTTCGCTTCTTTTATGACATTGTATGTGCGGCTGTCACCATCGCACAACACCGTAGTGTAATGAAGGTCATGCCACTGAAGTGATCGTTCAAACGAAATTTTGCCAACTTCTACCTCCATTTGGCCAGACTTGCAGCTTGAATTCTTCTGGCACTGGTGGCTTGACATCCAGATATCATAGCCCTCACTGCTTGGCTTAGGACCGTTCTCACAACACAAACAAAAGTTGGACGTCACATGGTAGTCAATCACGTATCCAGTAAACAGTTTCGACAACCGTTCTAACACCAATGTGAGAGGAATGCCCCCTTGTCAACCAAGTGCCGTCATAGCACACGGCAATGTTCTTTTTGTGCCCAAAACACATTTTCTCGTTTAACTCCTTTACTTCACTCACGCACCGAGTCATAACGGTCGCAGCAGCTCGAATGGCAGCCAGTTCTAAAGTTTGTTTCAAGTGCCGTTGAAACGTCTTATTGTGCAGCCCCCGCTGAGGCAGTCCCATCGCCATGAAAATGCCGTTTCCAATGCGTGGGCCGTTTCCACTGCAAAGCAGCCCACGCGTGGATAAAATATTTACCGCAAATGCATTGCAGGACTTATCACCAGTGACTCGGCGCGAGTTCAATGCCGTCGTGACTTCGTCACAACAGTCGCATTTCATAATAATTTTTTTGCGAGGTCGTAGTCGCGGTCACGCCTGACTAATTTTGCGCACCCCACCACATACTCTGCAGCAAAGGGAAGCAGTGAGCAGCTCATGCAGCACCTCCATGTCGATCATCACATACGAAGCTGCAGCGTTCGCGGCAGAGTTCGATGACGCGTCGCTTGCACCGGTGAAAACTGCAGTCTTTCGCGCTGTTGCTGGTGTCGACTCAAGTCTATGAAGAATGTACTGCTCACGAGCACTAACTTGCGCTATTTAGCTGCTCGTAACAGCTCTAGCGTCTACTCGCACGGGCTAGAGCCGGCGCGAAGAATCGATGCAACTAACAAGGTGTCTAGCGCGTTCAGCAAAACAGACAGTGTTTGAATAACAAAATACACAAACACTTTATTGCCTTTGATGGCACCCTGAACAACAGTAAAATATCCGCTCCTGGGACGCGGAAAGCAAAGGCTCCCCCACGTGGACGTTAAGGAGAAACCGCGAGCACGTCGCAGCTGGCAATGGCAAGCTTTGACACACCGGTCGGGAAAAGGTCCCTCGCGGCTATGCTGCACACTCTCACGATGGTCACTGGGCATGGTCGCGACAGTTGGGGCAAGCCTTGTACGCGTAGGCCTACGGCAAGTGCGGCTTAGTGTGGTGCAAATACTTCAAGCACTAGGCACCGCTGTTGGCTTAGCGTACTGTACCGAAGCTAGCACTCAAGTAAACACGCCTGCCGGGAAGGGATGCCAAGGCCCCCAGGCAGGCTGCAGTCCGGCGATTGCCAAAGGGGAAGCGGATGAAGGAAACACGCGCTTACCAGGGGCTGACCAATGGAGAAGAGGCCCTTTCCAGCGAGCACGTGACTCAGCCTCACTGATTCTCGCAGCCCCCACGCGCGGAACACGGGCACAGTGGCCAGGCTCTCTGTCATAGAGTAGCTGCGTCGACAGTCATATATTTCGTCATCCATTAACGTTACACAACACTCAATTTGATATATGTGGAGCTATCAAAACGCCCGCGAGCACATCGTGAAGGGCCCAATATACTCCAATGTAGCGTTGATGCGCGCGCACGCTGGGCACAGCACCGATACGTTAGCAAAACGCGAGCACTCTATAGCCTGACACCAGGCGCGACCAGCGTATGTTGGCGCAGCCCGATGGCAACAGGCGCGGAATGCAACATGCTGCATTTCGCGCCGATGCGGTACCAAGACAACACTGCGTCTCCCTCGTTTCGTTATGGGGAGACACCGGACGCGCATGCGTCAAGGCAATGCAGCGCACGCCTGTGAGTATGTGGCAGGATTGGCGCCTGGTGTGACGCGCCGAAATGAACGCCGGCAAGCACGCTGAACGCGTCACGTACAAATGTATCGGCGCCTTGACTGTGGCATGTAGCGATGCTCTCACATCATGTGCATCTCATGAATATCATGTTTGCAGCAGTCACATACCCTCGTGATCCATTGGCGTCACGTATTACCAAATTTGGCATGTGAAGCTAGCAAAACGGCCGCAAGTGCATCATCAGTGTGGCATGTAGTCGAGTTAAGATTATCACGTTTAGATGTGTCATTTACCTATGTCGTCCGTTTACGTCTCGTAATACAGAGTTTTGTATATGTTAAGCTAAAGAAACAGCTGCGAGTACATCATGAGCGTAACATGTAGTCATGTTGTTACGTGACATGCATCTCATGTTTATCATGTCTGCACCGCTATCATACCTTCGCCATCCATTCATGGTTCAATAATACCAAATTTGATATACAGTGGACTCTCAATAAACGAAACTCGCTTAAACGAAAATGTCTCATTAACGGAACTAAACGGGCTCATATGGCTGGATTTCTATGTGTTGCGCAGTAAAATTCATCGGTTAATCAAAACAGTGCTTATTGGTGACCTACGGTTAAACGGCACAAGCTCTAAACACAGCATAGACTCGCTCATGCCAAAAGTAGTCTCACAACCATGGCAACATCTTGAGATCGAAACAAGCCAATCCAGTAGCCATTCTGGCTTGTGGCTAGAATGTACTAGAAGGGTTGAGTGGCATGACTGTGCCTCGCCACCTGATCCCTTCCGCGTTGCCCGCAGTGGCGGCGCTGCAGTCGAATTGTACTGAAAGAGCCGTGCACCGCGTGCAATAACTGCTGTGCGCTTCGGCTCCTCAGTCTTTCTTTCTTGATGCATATTTCTTCGTACCTGTTCATTATTCATGTCTAGCACATGATGCCATAGCTCTCCAAGTGTGACACGCAAATCTACTGAATTTTAGCTCTATAAAAGCCCTTGTGAGAGATCAGAAATAATTCAGAAAGGGTGTGTCTTATACTGACTTCTCCCTCGACTCCTTCGTGGATTAGGTGTCTACAATATTCGAAATAAGTGAGCCGATTTATTGGAAGATAGCTGTGCTCAGAAAGCTGTGAGATTAACAAACAAATATCGTGTCACACGCACGCCGAACCAGAAGGCCACAAGAGGGGAGAGGAAGGGAATCTAAACCCCCTACACAACCAAATTTTTTCGTAGTTTAGCTTTTCAGGGTAAACTAAAAAATTTACACGCATTCACAGTGACCATTAATTGCCAAATTTAGACATTCTGCTGCACACCCCACTCCTAAAGAAAAAAAAAAAAGAAATCCTGGGTAGCCCTGTGCCAATAGTTTACAGTTGACGAAGCTGAATATAGCGTGTCTACGAACGTGCACTATAGATTTCAAGTTTTTGACAGTGTGTATATATATATATATATATATATATATATATATATATATATATATATATATTGTTATGATCGGCTTGACACTGCTTTGATGCATGAGACGTTGCGCCTGGGCCTACCCTGATTTCTTCCGAGTCAGCCCTCCCAGAGATGCACCAAGAGCGGCGGCAAAAGAGAAGTCATTCTTCTAGTTATCCCAGGTCGTCGGCGCCCCTCGTAAACCCTTTGGACACGTCTGACCGACTGGCGGATTAGGAAGAGTTGTTGGCCGTCGAGGCGGCTAGCTTTGTCGTGTAGGTGACCTGGCAAAGGGCCCAGCGTCTCAGAACCATCTGCGGATGCCTTTCCCACGTTCTCCATGGCGCCTTGGTGCCGCTGTTTCCACAACTGGTGGTCTGCCGGGCGCCGCATACCCATCACTGCAACAGACTACGAAATTGACTTCCACACAAGACTCAACGTCTTGGTGCTGTGCTGTGTCGTACGCGGTGTGCAGTGTTTTCTCCCTCCCCAAAGGCTGAACTCAGCGTGCCTCTTCCCCCTTTCGTGGGTTGAGAAGGAGGCGCCGTTTCATCTTCCCCTTTAGGGGGCAGAAATGAAGATGGCAAATGCATTGGACTGTCCTGGTCTCCATTGTCTTTTTTCCGGCAGGGAATCCTGGGAAGGCCAGGATATAAAATGCGAGCGCCGGGGCGCTCCCGACATGCTCTCACAAGCTCGCAGAAACTCCAGTCATGCTTCCGTCGAGAGCTTCCATGTTACCGGATCATGTAACACGCCACCTCTAAATATAATAATTAAAAGTTACTGTTGGCACCTCCAGGCTCCTCTCCTCCACATTTCCCCAGTACTTTGGCTGGCTCCGGTCCTCTGGGCACAACCCGGACTACATCAATATATATATATATATATATATATATATATATATATATATACACGAGAAAGAAGTGTATACCTAAGGGCTCGTTTTTCCGTGTTTTGACACAATATTAATGAAATCTAACACACAATAATGCCAAGAAATGTATAGGGGAAGTTATTAGAACCATTGTAAGGTAAATAAGAAATAAGAAAAGTGGGTAAAAAAAAACTTGCCGCGAGCAGGAATCGAACCTACGACCTCCGAATAACGCGTTCGATGCTCTACCACTGAGCTATTACGGCGGCTTTTTCCCAGCCACTGTATTGGGTTTATATGTGAATTTAAACGTTCGAGTGTCAGTCAGCGCCACCTGTAGAGTACATATATATATGTGTGTGTGTGTGTTTAGTGTGTATATATACAAGGAAAATAAATTTCTCAAAACAAGATGCACCACTGCTCGCCTACACTTTTGACACTTAATAATAGAACTACGCTTATAATACAAAACATCGTCATAAATTTGCTCGCTTGCAATGGCGTTATGCCAATACAATATTTGGAAAGCAGCACAATTTAAGCTTTTGATACAAAATGAGAACTCACTACACTGAATTTACACAGATTAACAGACGGGCTATTTATACAATCGGCACTTTCTAATATATATGTGTGATGTTATTAATAAATTTATTATGTAATAAGCCTTTCGGAAAGCAATAATTATTATCTTCTGCAAGACTGGCACGATAAAACAGTTGTCGCTGATTATTGTTGTGATAACGTTAGTTATACTCTGGTTTCTCGTGAAACAATCGAGCGCATGTAGGCTTACAGGAGGAACACTGTGCTCTAGATATCGTAGAGACTGGCGAGAAAACGAGCGTATGATTTATCATGCTTTTGATACTTATCTCTTTGTAGTTTGCCAGTAGCCGCTTATGATGTAGCGCAGCTAAAAGTGATGATTGAGTAAGAAGCTAGGCGGATCCCTGCAAATTTCGATTGATATTTTTTTTTTTTTCTGGGTCAGCAGGCTCTTGAAACAGTGCATGTATCGACAGAATTTCGGCGTGCCTGCATATTCACTCGTGCACCATGGCGCATAGCAGGTGTGCCCACTGCTAAAGGCTCATAAACGCTTTAAACGGGCTAAAAACGAGTAATTAAAAGCTTTCGCACGTGCCGGCGCGCGCGCTCCCAATGCAGACGATTTTGAGATCTTTACTACCATGGGACTACATCGCCGCGGCTACTGTCACTCGCCGAAGAATCAGCCGAAATACGGGCGGCCGCCTCGTTCACTCCACTGCCCCTTTCTAGTACACTGTATTGTGGCTGTGGGAGCCAAGTCGGCGAGGCGTTGTGCGTTAGGCTTATTTGTGCGGCGAAGTGTGGTGGATCACGGTGTTATTTCAGCCTGATGGGAAGAAAGTGGCCGCACCATACACTCTGGCTTGAAAAAAAGCTGCAAATTATTTAGGAGCTCGATTGAAGCAGCCTGCCCAAGATGAAGGTGGAGAAAAAATACATTCCGAAATCGACGCTGTCGCAGATCTGGAAAGACAGAGAAAATATTGAAGGCACTGTTAAGAACGGGACCTTTACATATAAACGGATGCAGATGCGGACGACGCCTTATGAACTAGAAAAGTTCTTTTTCTGTGGTTCAAGCATGCACGGAGTTCCAATTTGCCCACAAGCGGACCAATTCTCGAGCAGAAAGCTCGAGAGATCGCCATGCAAATGGGTGTTAAGAACTTTGTCCTAAGCGACGGATGGCTCAGCCGCTTCAAAACACGCCATGGCCTAGTCTTCAAAGCAATCTCGGGTGAGAGTGGTGCAGTCAACAGGGACATTTGCACCGACTGGCAACAAGACAGTTTAAGAAAATTTTGATGAGCTTTGAGCCACGAGACATCTTCACCATCGACGAGATGGGTCTTTTATAAGGCACTTCTATCAAAGACTCTCACCTTCAAAGGTGAAGCCTGTAGTGAAGAAAAAAGCATTAAAGATCGTATCACTGTGCTGGTGGGTGCAAACATGGCAGGAGCTGAGAAATTGAAGCTGTGGGTAACAGGAAAATCAAGGTACCCACGTTGTGTCAAAGGCGTTCGACACCTTCCCGTTGTGTACCATGGGAGCGGAAAAGCGTGGATGACCATGGCCATTTTCGAAAACTGGCTTCGGAAGGAAGACGCAAGATTTACGAGGCAAGGCAGGAAGGTTGTCTTAATTGTGGATAATTGCCCAGCACATGGGCAGGTTTGAGTACTTTAAGCCATCACTCTGGAGTTCTTGCCTGCCAATGCAATGGCAGTGATCTAGCCAATGGATCAAGGGGTTATTCAGAACATTAAAGTTTATTACCGCAGACAATTGCTCCATCAAATGCTGAGTATAGCAGGCAGCGGGAAATGCTACAGCATAGATTTATTGGCAGCCATCCACATTTTGGCTTGTGCCTCGGAGCAAGTGAAGGCAACAATACACAGATGCTTTCACCATGCTGGCTTTCAAGCGCAAGAAAGCAGTACCTGATGAAGAAAAAAGCCCTGCTGATGCCGTAATTGAGACAGTATTCAGTCAGGTCGTACTGTCTGCTTTTTTCATGCTGCAGGACTACAAATCAATTGATGAAAAGGTTCGTACCTGTTGTGAAGATTTAGAAAATTGAAATTGCTCCAGCCACAGTTCAAAAAAAGAGCCCGACGTTTCGGGACCGACTCAGTCCCTTCCTCAGGGGGTGACTGTCTTGGTCATGGAAGTGTCGTCGCGTCGTGTTCTCTCACCACGGCTCCGGCTTTCCCTTTCCACCACGTTTCGGAGACCGTGAACGTACACCGACGGCATTGTTCCCAGCGAGCGGTTCACGTTGGCAGGCGTATGCTGAATGTGCCAAGACTCGAGCAAGAGCCTCTTTCCCAAATTCCGTTCTGTTTCAATAACAGAAGCGCCGTCTAAGTCAATTTTATGGTCGTGCTTCTCGCAGTGTTCCGCCAGAGCGCTACGTTGCACTTCCATCTTCCTGACGTCGTTCTTGTGTTGGCGCATTCTTTCCGGGAAACACTTGCTCTCGCCTATGTAGCAGGCTGGACACCCAGAACACGACACTTTGTAGACAACGCCCGGGTGTAGCTCCCTCGGAGGTCGGTCTTTCAGCCGCGGTAGCAAGCGAGTGAGCGTCGAAACAGGTTTATGGATTACCGTGACCCCGGCTTTTCCTAGGACTCTCGAGAGCTGTTCACTTATGCCCGGCACATATGGAATGGCGACGCGGTTGTTTGGCGACTTCGTTTCTCTCGTGTGCGGTGGTGTGGCCAGGGCGGAAAGGGGGTCGGGCGGTGTGTCGCTTGCAGGTGTCTTTCCGCGGTGCGGTGGTTGTCGTCTCGACAAATGGCGTGACGCCCGGCGGATGAACGCTTCTGTGTAGCCATTTCTTCGTAGCTCGGCGACAATCTTCTTTTCTTCTTTCTTCCTCTCACCTTCCGACGTGCAGATTACTCGTGCACGTGAGAGGAGTGCCGAAACCACTGAAGCTTTGTGGGCAGTTGGATCACAGGACGAAAAATGCAAATACCTGCCGGTGTGAGTTGGCTTTCTATACACCGAAAAGGTCATGCGCTCGCCCTGTCGTCTGACTAAAACATCGAGAAACGGAAGCGCCCCGTCTCGCTCTCGTTCCACCGTGAACTGTATCGCTTGGTCGATGGAGTTTAGATGTTCGAGGAAGCTGTCTACTGCTGCCTTCTTTATTATGCAAAAACAGTCATCCACGTACCTCACAAATACTTTCGGCCTGTCAATAAAGGAGCCCAGTGCCGTCTCTTCTATGTGTTCCATTGTGAAGTTCGCAGCCGTAACTGAGATCGCCGCTCCCATCGCGGTCCCGCTGGCTTGTCTGTAGAAGCTCCCGTTGACGCTGAAATACGTCCCCTTGAGGCAGTATTCCAGTAGGCGACACAGTTCGTCGACGCCCAGGCAGGTTCTTTCATCCAAGAGCTCGTCTTGGTTCAACGCTGCTCGTGCGCTAGATACCGCTAGTGCTACGGGCACACTGGTGAACAGGGACACGACGTCGAACGAGACGAAGCACTCATCGCTGCTTACGGTCACATCTCTCATGCGCTCCACGAAGTGGCTGGCGTCGCGTATGTGGGTTGGTGTTTGCCCCACGAGCGGCGCGAGAGTCCGGTGGAGATACTTGGACAGCGCCCGGAGTGGAGATGTTGTAAAATCCACGATAGGACGGAGCGGAACTGTGGGCTTGTGGGTCTTGGGAAGCCCGTAAAATCCTGGTGCAGAGCCGTTCCGGCAGATGAGCTGGAGGTATATGTTTCTCGCCTTCGGGTGCGCTTTAAAGATATCCGCCAGGAGCTTTTTCATTTCCCTTTGGACACTTGGTGTGGGGTCCTTCGTCAGCTCTTCGTCAGCTCCTTCGTCAGCTCTTCGACAACACCGCACACGAGAGAAACGAAGTCGCCAAACAACCGCGTCGCCATTCCATATGTGCCGGGCATAAGTGAACAGCTCTCGAGAGTCCTAGGAAAAGCCGGGGTCACGGTAATCCATAAACCTGTTTCGACGCTCACTCGCTTGCTACCGCGGCCGAAAGACCGACCTCCGAGGGAGCTACACCCGGGCGTTGTCTACAAAGTGTCGTGTTCTGGGTGTCCAGCCTGCTACATAGGCGAGAGCAAGTGTTTCCTGGAAAGAATGCGCCAACACAAGAACGACGTCAGGAAGATGGAAGTGCAACGTAGCGCTCTGGCGGAGCACTGCGAGAAGCACGACCATAAAATTGACTTAGACGGCGCTTCTGTTATTGAAACAGAACGGAATTTGGGAAAGAGGCTCTTGCTCGAGTCTTGGCACATTCAGCATACGCCTGCCAACGTGAACCGCTCGCTGGGAACAATGCCGTCGGTGTACGTTCACGGTCTCCGAAACGTGGTGGAAAGGGAAAGCCGGAGCCGTGGTGAGAGAACACGACGCGACGACACTTCCATGACCAAGACAGTCACCCCCTGAGGAAGAGACCGAGTCGGTCCCGAAACGTCGGGCTCTTTTTTTAACTGTGGCTGGAGCAATTTCAATTTTCTAAACTTTTCTACCCAGCCAGACAGATTGCTGTTGTGAAGAGACTGTCGAGGAAATGATTGCCGAAGTGCATGATGAGAATCAATCCTTCAGTGATGAATGTGATGACAATTATGCCAGTGCAATGGTGCCACCAGACCGATCAGCTAAAGAGGCTGTTGAAATTTCGCAGCACTGTTTTGAGCATGAGACTTGTCCAGAATTTCCAACTAGTTTGTCAGGCATGGGTGCGTGCCTTGTGAAAAAACAAGTCAAGCTTGCCAAACAAACCACTCTTCACTCCCTTTTTTTTTTCCTACTCATCCTCATGAGTAAGGTGTGGTTTCTGCAATTTGATTAAAGGTCTTGGTTGACTAAATAAGTGTACTTTGCTTAAATAAAACTGCTGATAAATAGAACAGTGTTATGGATCCCCTTCGAGTTCCATTTAAGAGGAGTCGACTGTAAGTGAAGCTAATGAAACAGCCACCAGCGCATCATGAGTGTGGCATGTAGTCATGTTGCTACATGACACACATCTCATGACTATCATGTTTGCACTAGTCACATACCTTGGTCGTCCATTCACGTACAGTAATACCAAATTTGGTATATGTGACGCTAGTGAAACGCCCGCAAACACATCATGAGCGTGGCATGTAGCCATGTTGTTACATGACACACATCATGATTTTTATGTTAGGATCTGTCACTTGTGTTTGCCATGCAATCATGTCATACCATACCACATTTGCAATGTGCCATGCGAACGAAATCACTGCAAGAGCTGCAGGACCATAAAATGTAAATTGTGACATTATTGACATACATGTCATGATTTTCATGTTATTACTAGTCAAATATGTGCTTCATACAGTCATGTTATGCCATAACAAGTTTGGTATTGATACAATTATTGACATGACCGGGAGAACTAAAAGTCGTAAGTAGCTACATAGATAGATACACTCAAAGTCGCCGAAGTTCACTAAGAAATGCTTCGCATTTAATAGATGCTTTGCTATATATATTGACTGAAGCTGTTCTAAAGTGACATCAAGTGTGTGAATGTGCCAGAAATCTATCAAACATGTTCAAGCATGTTCCACAGAATTTAGGCAAATCCCACTACCCACCTCTACAGCATGATACACATGAAAACTACAGAGAGAAAGACATAGAAAGAAAGAATTATAAGTGCAAAAATATTCTTCACAAGGCAGGATTCGAACCCGCATACCCTCTATCTGAAGGTGAGCATCTTAACCACTTGGTTATCCAGGCACACTGGCAGAGCATAACATAGCAAGGGAGCGGGAAAAGAAAGCGAGTGTGTGGTGGAGAGATGGCTTGGTGAGCAGGCAAAGAGAAAAGCATACTACAGGAAAAATTAGGGGGAGAGAAATTGTGTCCGGAGAACCATGGGGTCAAAAAAGTACACACACATTGAGCAGCCCGAGCATCTTGCAGCTAGATATGTCCGTTAACCAGAAGTATGAGTGGCAAGGGGCCCATGCTTTGCTGTGCACAACTCAATGCAAACTGTTGGGAATTTTTCCTGGTTTGAAAATTTATTTTGCTAGTTCTTTGGCAGTATGAAATTGGGGGTGATACGAATAATTTCACTCTTCTCGATATTTATGTAACGAAGAGCCCACCACTGCATAAGCTAGATCTCCGTATTCTATATCTGCTACATTTTCTGCATGCATCAATGTCAAGTTTAGTAAAAATGGGACCACCTTAAAGGAATCTATAAAGCAAGAAAATAGCAATCATGCCTTCTAGAGAAGTTATGCTGATGTGTGCGAGGCTTGGCACTTTGGCAGTCCCTTGATGTAGCACGCACTGGTCACATAGTGGCTCCATCTGCCCCTTTCAGAAGCAGCCGCTCTATTCACTTAGGTTTGTAGCTGCCACTCTTGCAGGTCCCTGAAATGAATGAAGCAGGTGTCTCAGCCCCCGACTTTCGTCACCATATTCATGAACTAACCTTATACTAAAGTTTTGACTCAAGTGACTAACCAGTCATAAAGGCCAACTGCAATGAAATTGTGCACACTTTAAAAACCATATAAGAGCGGTCTTGCTGAAGACAATGATGCCGGCCATGTTTCACCTTCAAAATGCAAGTGATTACCTATGAAAAAAAACTTGCCAACAATGCGATTTTCAATACCAAAACTAAAAAAAACCTAAATTATTACAGCTAACCATAAATGAAGTAGACAGCAGCTTGACACACTGACTGATACAGGCAAATCGTCTACTCTGCACTCCAAACTATATGTTTTGCAGCACCGCCCCAGAGTTTTCTCTTTAAATGATAACCAAAATGCAAACAATGTAAGCATACACCGTAAAGGATACAACATTGTAAAGGCTTTAAAGCACACATCTGAATGACAGCTGCCCGCTTTATGCCAACAGTCTTGTCCTGCTGTGTCGTGAAAAAAAAATCTGAAGAAAAGCGGCAAAACTTTTGCATCAGTTCTCTAAAATAGTAAAACAGTGAAGGTAACTTCCCCTGTACCTCCTAGCCTTCATTAACTGTTGTTTTTACTAGAGTACTTGTAAGTATTCTACGAAAGCTTTAAACTGTTAAAGTCGCTCTCACAGATGTTCCTTTCTTTGCAACACTTTTGTAAAGTGTTGTCAGCATCCAATTAAAATCATGTAGCTTGAGGGCAGGTGCAATTCTGCCATGCGAGATTAAATCTATTAACAAGACAACTGGGGTGTGACATCTGTACAGAAGGTATTCCCATAAAGTCATTCATAAGGAGCTCTAGTGCCACAGCCATCGTAACTGTGGTCACGTGCCGTCATCTTAAAGGCAAACTGCAACGAAACTTGACTCCGACGGAATCGCCTAGAATTGCGTAGTACATGTACGGAATGTCATAATAATGAGAATTAAAAAACTAGCAGTCATGAATATAATTTATAATCGGTGCACTAATTGCCGGCTAGCAGACGACGTGGAGCTTTAGCGGTGTGCCCAGGCAAGTCGGACACAACCGGACATGACGTAGGTAACAGCCCGCCGCTGCTGGTGGGTAAAGGTGAGCGCAGCGTATGATCGTGCGACCGTGCCACGAAATCTTTTTTCTGCGCGACGCCCGACCGCGAGCAGCTGATTCAAAAAGTGAAGGTTGGAGCACGATGCCGACGAAATGCGTGGCTGTGGGCTGCCTAAACACGTATGCCCCGGCCGGGACCAGCTTTCACTTTTTTCCAAAAGGCGTAAAGCTTCGAAAGCTCTGTATGATCACGATCAGGCGAAAGGATTGGGAGAAATCAGAGAGCCATACTTTGCTCGGCACACTTCAAAGATGATGACTATGTGTACAACCGGTCACTGTTCCCCCAAATGCCGCTACAGATGAAAAGGATAATGAAGCCTGACGCAGTGCCTTCAATATTCAGCCACTGCCAATGCAACAGCGGCAAGCCCCGACCAGCGTTGAATAAGCGTCGGCGACAAGAGGTATTCGTATTTTCTAATGTATTTTGAGCGATGCTAAGACTATTACTGTGTGACACTCGCACGTATGTAACAATTCCTAGGTCGTAAGGAATGCGGTGGCGAGTGCCGAAGCTGCCCTCGCTTCCGACGGACAGTGCACGCCGTCGACAACTACCGAGGCGCTTGACGGCAACGAGGGTGACGGTGGCATGTGCTCGCCAATGACGACTGCCTAAGGGATGGAGCTGATGAACAGTAAGTAGCACGAATGAGGCCGAGGCGGGAGTCAGTAATGTAAGCAGTTATTTCAATGCCACGGACCTTGGGACGGCTGATGTGGACGGTAAGCGGCTAAGGCGCGCTGTGCTCGAAATGAGATATCTGCAGGTGGCTGTAATTTGTTACATAAGTGCTTTACTTAGCAGCTTTCAAGAGCATGGAGTTGAGATTGTCTTACGGCCCTTCTGTACTACCATCAATTTTCTACACAGTTGCATGTATTGCAACTTTTTGTTTTAAGAAGTTGCGCAGTCACGTAATAGCCGCATGTAACTATATTTGCATGCTCCACAGCTCTACTTATCAGCTGCCTCTGAGTATAGCGACACGGACACCGATGAGGATGATGTCATACAACATGCTGATGTGGATGAAGCCAACTCAACTTTTGCTGTCTCAGAAGAAAGCATCTATGTGGCAGATCTTTTGATCAGCATTTGTCTTCAGTGCAGATGCCATTAAATGTTAACAAGTTTTCTTTTGTTCCTGCAGCCTAGAAGAGCCTTTCAGTGAGGATGCAGTGTTCGAAGTCAAATACCTTGTCTTTGACAGCTGTCTCATGGTTCTTTTTGAACGGTGCCGCTCATGCCAGGCTGCCTGCAGGGTTCAAAAGGAAACTGATGGAAGCCTGCTGCGCATCACTGCTACATGTCCACTGCAGCATGTGGGGTCATGGAAGAGCCAACCAATGTTGAACAGGAAAGCCGTGGGCAACATTCTGTTGGCTGGTTAGTTAAGTTTTAAGATTTTTTTCAAATGCTGATGCTTACAGCCAATGTTACCTGGGTATGCGACTGCATGCATGAACATCAGTTTGTGTACCTTTCAAGGCTAAATGTAGGATTTACAAGATTGTGGTAATGTGAAAGTAAGAAACCACTAATAAAAGAAAAACCAACATTTCAAAATTTTACTAAGCTTGCTCACTTATCTGAACTTTTGCACGGGGTTCCTCCTTGTAGATGTTTTTTTTTTTTTCATTTTACTCGTCATGATAGCACTGTTCAGTGAGGCACTTTGTTGCATAACGCATCATGGCAGAATTTTCTCTTGGCTACTACAGTGGCATTTTTATAGCAGTGAAATGAAAAAACACCCTTGTGGATTGAAATTGCAGTGTGGGCATAGTTCTTACTCCTGCTCATATTGCCTCTTTTCAGGTGCCATCTTGTTCTCAGGCTCAAATACAAAAAAAGTGCTGCGCCTTTTTTTCAAGCATTGGTGTGTGTTCCTGAGCCTAGGCTGTTCTTCGTTATTCAGTTTGCCTTGCTATTTCCATCAGTGTACAAGTTAGGATAGTTCATGCACTTCTCACGAACTACAATTTAGTTGAAACTATGATGTACTTATTACTTCAAAATATTTGTTACAAAACAGCTTTGGACAGATCAGCAGGTGCACTTGCTCGAAACATCTGAACCCCTAAGTCTGGCAAGAGATGGGAGGTGCGACTCCCCAGGATTCTGTGCAAAGTATCTGACGTACATCTTCATTGATGCCAGCCGCGATGTTGTCCTCCACACAGAACTCGTGCAGGTAAATGTCATTCCTCAGGTTGTGTAATGTCATTTCATGCACATACCACTCATGCATATTCATGCTGTACAGGTAAATGAAGTGGGAAACAGTGTCCGAATGGAGCTAGAAGGACTGAAGAGAGGCCTACAGTTTCTGCTTGACATGGATAAATGCATAAGTAGCATCGTAACAGACCATCACAGCTCCATACAAGCTTACCTGAAAAGGGAGCATCAAGAAATTGCTCATCTTTTTGACTGCTAGCATGTTGGGAAAGGCAAGCACACCACAACTTCAGTCTACCAGCATCTGTTGGTTATTTGTAGAAACCCTTCAAATTTCTTTTCATTGCATTTCAGGAATAAAAAAAGAAGCTTCTGGCCGCTTCTAAATGTGGGCTAGAAATCCTGGCAAAATGGACACAGGCTATCCTTAACCATCTGTACTGATGTGCCGCATCAAGCGATAGTCATGCAGAACTAATTTTGCCCAAGTGGTTGTCGCTCACCAACAATGTCGCCAATATACATGAGCACGAATCTCCTATTTTTCCAAGGTGTGCACACGATGACCTGACTGATGAAAGCAGACTGTGGCTGGAGGATGATAGAGGACCCTATTTTTCAGTAAATATTTTCACAAGCAAATAATTATGTTTTATATTTTTCTATAGGTTCTGGTGCCCATCAAAAGCTCAGAGAAATTGTACATGTGCCCACACCTCTGAAGGATAATGGGCAGCTATCCACTGGCAAACAGACATACAGTTATGAGGCTTTCCATAGCGTTATCAACCAGTTTGCCCCCAAAACCTACCACTACAGCTACAATGGAATAAAGGCCAGGTAATTGCTTGCACACATAATCATCATATTGTTCATACTTTTGAAAGTTGCCTTACTATAACTAAAAATATTTCAAACATTGATTATATTTCTCACAAATTATATATTGCAGCCTATATCGCGTATCCTTTGGCCTTGCACTCAGACTGTGTGACATAGTAGTGCTTGCTATGTGCAAACAAACTGGCGAAGTTGTGTCCTCGCATCAATCAAAGCCTTTCTGAACTGCCGAGAGGCTGCAAAAAGAACCAAGCATGGCCGTTCATGAAATGCTTCACTGGAGGTGTTTACGAAATACCCCATCGTGCAGGGAGAGCTATGTTTGCCACTTGGGGCGCTGCGTCAATGATTGAGTGAGGGAACACGCTCTCACGGTAAAAAATAAGAACTGTGCGCATTTAAGTGCGCAGGTCAATTCTAGTGGATGCACACTATGCTTCACGCAGATTAGGATTCTCGGAAGAAGTGAAAGCAAGTTAGCACGGGAAATTTTGGAGGCCTATCACATAAAGAAATGGGGTATCAATTGTGTTAGCGAAACGTCACTCAACTTGTACGAGTCGAGTCTAAAGCATGTTATCTAAAGAGCATGTGTCCGATAGCGTGAATAAGTAAGCAACGGCCTGATGATATTGCACATGTGTTGACAAGAAGTGGGTTTATAATAGCACGTCTCCTCAATGAATAAACATGTGTAAGTGAGCGGCCGTGCTGTCTATGCATTTTCTTCCTTTGTGGTGTTGTGAATTTGGCACGAAGTTGACTATCTAATCCAGACATACAGGTGTTTTTTTTGCTTTTCTTTTTCGCAGAGTGCAACATGCTGCGATTCACTGTAATGAAAACAGAGGGCGCAAACAGGCAACTACTTCTGGTGGTGAGGAAAAATGGGCTGTGCGGTTTAAAAAAGCCAGGCATTAGAGGCAAGCCTCTCTCCAGTGATGGGAGAGCCAACCTATGGTGAATGTTCATATTTCATACTTTTAGTTACCTCATCATCATCATCATCAGCCTGTCTACGTCCACTGCAGGACAAAGGCCTCTCCCATGTTCCGCCAGTTAACCCGGTCCTGTGCTTGCTGTTGCCAATTTATACCCGCAAACTTCTTAATCTCATCTGCCCACCTAACCTTCTGTCTCCCCCTACCCCGCTTCCCTTCTCTGGGAATCCAGTTGGTGACCCTTAATGACCAGCAGTTATCCTGTCTACGTGCTACATGCCCGGCCCATGTCCATTTCCTCTTCTTTATTGCAGCTATGATATCCTTAACTCCCGTTTGTCCCCTAATCCACTCTGCTCTCTTCTTGTCTCTTAAGGTTACACCTACCATTTTTCTTTCCATTGCTCGCTGCGTCGTCCTCAATTTAAGTTGAACCCTCTTTGTGAGTCTCCAGGTTTCTGCTCCGTAGCTAAGTACCGGCAAGATACAGCTGTTATATACCTTCCTCTTGAGGGACAGTGGCAATCTACTTGTCATAATTTGAGAGTGCCTGCCGAATGTGCTCCACCCCATTCTTATTCTTCTAGTTACTTCAATCTCGTGGTTAGGCTCTGCGGTTATTACCTGCCCTAAGTAGACATAGTCTTTTACAACTTCAAGTGCACTATTACCTATCGCAAAGCGCTGCTCCTTTCCGAGGTTGTTCTACATTACTTTCGTTTTCTGCAGATTAATTTTAAGACCCACCTTTCTGCTCACTTTGTCTAACTCCGTAATCATGAGTTGCAATTCGTCCCCTGAGTTACTCAGCAATGCAATGTCATCGGCGAAGCGCAGGTTACTGAGGTACTCTCCATTAACTCTTATCCCTAACTGTTCCCATTCAAGGCTTCTGAAAACGTCCTGTAAGCACGCAGTGAATAGCATTGGGGAGATTGTGTCCCCCTGCCTTACACCTTTCTTTATTGGTATTCTGTTGCTTTTTTTATGAAGCACTATGATAGCAGTTCATCCACTGTAGATTTCTTCCAGAATGTTTATATATATTTCATCTACGCCCTGATTCCGCAGTGTCTGCATGACGGCTGATATTTCTACTGAATCAAACGCCTTCTCGTAATCTATGAAGGCTATGTATAGTGGTTGGTTATACTCTGAGCATTTCTCTATTACCTGATTGATAGTATGAATGTGGTCAATTGTTGAGTAGCCTGTTCTAAATCCTGCTTGTTCCTTTGGTTGATTGAATTCTAATGTTTTCATTACTCTGCTAGCAATTACCTTTGTAAATAGCTTCTATACTACAGAGAGCAAGCTGATCGGCCTGTAATTCTTCAAGTCCTTGTCATCTCCTTTCTTATGTATTAAGATGATGTTAGCGTTCTTCCAAGACTCTGGTACTTTTCCCGTCAGGAGACACCTCGTAAATAGAGTGGCTAGTTTTTCTAACACAATCTGTCCTCCCTCTTTCAGCAGATCTGATGTTACTTGATCCTCACCAGCAGCTTTGCCTCTGTGCATGCTCTCCAAAGCTTTTCTGACTTCTATCATTACCGGTGGGGTGTCGTCTGGGTTACTGCTAGTTCTTATAGTATTAAGGTCGTGGTTGTCTCGGCTACTGTACAGATCTCTGTAAAACTCCTCCGCTATTTTAACTATCCTATCCATATTGGTAGTTAATTTGCCTTCTTTGTCCCTTAGTGCATACATCCGCCTTTTGCCTATCCCAAGTTTCCTCTTCACTGCTTTGACGCTTCCTCCGTTTTTCAGAGCGTGCTCAATTCTCTCCATGTTATACCTTCTTACATCGCATACTTTACGTCTATTAATCAGCTTCGAAAGCTCTGCCAGTTCTATTTTGTCTGTTGTACTTGACATTTTCATGATTTGACGCTTCTTAATTAGGTTCTTCGTTTCCTGGGAAAGCTTGCCGGTGTCCTGTCTAGCTACCCTGCCTCCAACTTCCACTGCACACTCCGTGATGATACTCGTCAGATTATCATTCATTGTATCTACGCTAAGGTTGGTTTCCTCGCTAAGAGCAGAGTACCTGTTCTGCAGTGACACTCTGAATTCCTGTACTTTCCTTCTCAGTGCTAGCTCATTGATTTGCTTCTTGCGTATCAGTTTCTGTCGTTCCTTCTTCAAGTCTAGGCGGATTCGAGCCCGTACCATTCTATGGTCACTGCATCTTACCTTGCCAACCACTTCCACATCCTGCACGACTCCTGGGTGTGCAGTCATTATAAAGTCTATTTCGTTCTTATTTACGCCATTAGGGCTCCTCCATGTCCACTTGCGGTTTTCTCGTTTTCGGTAGAAGGTATTCAAAATACGCAGATTATTGCGTTCTGCGAATTCTACTAGTAGCTCTCCTCTGGCGTTTCTAGTGCCGATGCCATAATCTCCTACTGCCTGGTCTCCAGCCTGCTTCTTCCCTACCTTTGCATTAAAGTCGCCCATTACTATAGTATACTGTGTTTTCACCTTACTCATTGCCGATTCCACGTCTTCATAGAAGCTTTCAACTGAAGTGTCATCATGGCTGGATGTAGGCGCGTAAGCCTGTACTACCTTCATTTTGTATCTTTTATTCAGTTTAATTACAATGCCTACCACCCTTTCATTAATGCTATAGTAATCCTCTATGTTGCCAGCTATGTTTCTGTGAATTAGAAACCCTACTCCCAGTTCTCTTCTGTCTGCCAAGCCACGATAGCAAATGACGTGCCCATTCTGTAGCACAGTATAGGCCTCATCTGTCCTCCTAACCTCACTCAGCCCTATTATATCCCATTTAATGCCTTCTAGCTCCTCGAATAATACAGCTAGACTTCCCTCACTAGATAACGTTCTGACGTTAAACGTTGCTAAGTTCAAGTTCCAATGGTGGCCTGTCCGTATCCAGAGATTCCTAGCACCCTCTGCTGCTTTGCAGATCTGACCACCGCCGTGGTCAGTTGCTCCGCAGCTGGTGGAGACTGAGGGCCGTGAGTTAATTGACGAATGCTTACGGGAGGGGGTGGCCAGATACTGCACCAGGGTGGCCAATCCTTCTCTGGTGAGATCATTGGTGCGTACCGGCTTTAAGCCGGTGCGATCAGACAGTAGTGGGGATGCTCCATGCATGTCTTCCTTATTGTTGTTCAGCAGCGTTGGCGGCCACCCACCACGGAGCCCAACGAGGGGACGCTACAAGGTTACAAATGCTGAAACTTGAAGACGCCAGCCGTACAACGCCACTATAACCCAATGCGCCTAGGCCAAGGTAGGCTATTTGCACAGGGTTAACCCTAGCCGCCAGGAAGTTTGGAAGTAAACGGAAGAGAGTAGAAGACAGGACAGATAAATAGTAAGAGATAGAGACGAAGATGTAAGGAGAGAGAGATAGGAAAAGGCGACTGCCGATTCCCCTGGGTGGGTCAGCTCAGGGGTGCCGTCTACGTGAAGCCGGGGCCAAAGGGGTGTGTTGCCTCTGCCGGGGGGCCTTAACGGTCCAATCACCCAGCGTCGGCTCAACCCCCAGGATCCCCTTTTCCTCGGACACTGGCAAAGCCACGCACGGCTAGGCGTGGGAGGGAGTCGAAACTCCCCCGTTAGCTCGGGTTCGTGGTGTCGCTACACACCAAACGCCTACTTGCGCAGGCGCCCCTGCGGTAATGCTCCATGCATGTCTTCCTTATTGTTGTTCAGCAGCGTTGGCGGCCACCCACCACGGAGCCCAACGAGGGGACGCTACAAGGTTACAAATGCTGAAACCTGCAGACGCCAGCCGTACAACGCCACTATAACCCAATGCGCCTAGACCAAGGTAGGCTATTTGCACAGGGTTAACCCTAGCCGCCAGGAAGTTTGGAAGTAAACGGAAGAGAGTAGAAAACAGGACAGATAAATAGTAAGAGATAAAGACGAAGATGTAGGGAGAGAGAGATAGGAAAAGGCGACTGCCGATTCCCCTGGGTGGGTCAGCTCAGGGGTGCCGTCTACGTGAAGCCGGGGCCAAAGGGGTGTGTTGCCTCTGCCGGGGGGCCTTAACGGTCCAATCACCCAGCGTCGGTTCAACCCCCAGGATCCCCTTTTCCTCGGACACGGCAAAACCACGCACGGCTAGGCGTGGGAGGGAGTCGAAACTCCCCCGTTAGCTCGGGTTCGTGGTGTCGCTACACACCAAACGCCTACTTGCGCAGGCGCCCCTGCGGTTAACGATGGCTTACGTCCCTTTATATATACAGATTCTGCTCGGGTGCCTTTTCATCAGCATCGGATCGGCAGGACAAGTGGATGGCGGGCAAGGCTCTCTGAAAGCCTCGGTGATCATGCCTATGTTCTTCGACGGACCAAGTTGTTCTCGCAACGCAAGTGCCGTCCCTTGCCAGCCGTGGCTGAATCTACACGTGGATAGTGCCTATCGCGCATCATCTTCGGGCAACCTGACGTCGCCAAGAAAGAACCGGCATGCCTGGTTATTGGATTCAAAAGCAGCAGCGACAGCGATGGTCTTCAGTAGACACGGTGGCACGGCCGTGACAACGATGGCTTACGCCCCCTTTATATATGCAGGTTAGTGAAAAGAAATATGGTATTCATGAAGTTACCTTTGTCTTGCCGTGCCGCTGTGTCCACTTACCAGTATGAAATGTATCAGCAAATGTTTTTTCTTGATAGGAATGTTGTTATCATTATTGGGAGACGTTGAAAAAAATCCGAGGCCTACAAATGCGGAAATGATTAAGGAACTTCTTGAGACACAGAAGGTAATCTTGAACAAAGTTTCTGAGATTCAGGAGAAACAGGCCTCTTCTAAAGCAAGATTGGTTCAAATGAACATTAGACTGTCAACCATAGAAGAAAACCTGAAGGAATTCGAAGCTGTCAAGAACAGACTAAGCAATGTCGAGGGCATTCTAAATGAAAGAGCCAGGAATATAAATTCCCTCAGTTGGAAGGTAGACGATCTAGAAAATAAATCCAGGTCAAATGACCTAATATTAAGAGGCATTAGAAAAGAGGGTCGTGAAACTGATTACATTTTGATGAAAAAGGTGAGTGATGATGTTTTTAGTGGCATTGTTAAACTCAAAATAAAATCAATTGAAAGAATACATCGCCTAGGTAAAAGAACTGAAGGTAGAGACCGTCCCATAATCATCAGATTGGCTGACTTCGGAGATAAAACTAAAATCTTCGGTCATTTTTCCATACTTAAGGAATCGGACATAAGCGTCACCGAGGAATATTCTAAGAGGATCATTGAAATACGAAAAAGTCGTTCAGCGTCTTCACAGGAGGAGTGGTAAAAGAGAGCAAAGGTTAAACTAATACGTGATAACATTAAAATCAACAATGTCCTTTACGCATGGAATGAAGACACGAACGAGCGCTACGAGTGTCGTGCTCGTCAACAGAGTAATTCCGCCTGAAATTTGGAAAAAGAATGCTTTAAAGTATTGAATGTGAATGCTTAGAAGCATTTAAAATAAGGTCGAGGATGCTGAAGCGCTAATTTTTTAACATGAACTGGACATTATGATGATTATGGAGACATGGCTTCATAAAGACATATTAGACAGTGAGATAACTCCGAAATCTTATAATATAGCAGAAAGACCGAAATAGTAGAGGTGGGGGGGGGGTCGCATTGCTGATTGATTCGCGACAATATCGAGTTTACTGTGCTTCTTGTTCTTTATGACATAGACGCAGCGTGGATTAAGGCGGTTTTTAAAAATCGCGTAATCCACATAGGTGGTTTATACAGGCCACCAAATTCACCAGTCCAAGTTCTTTCTAGTCTCCGGTGATTTATGGATAGCAATATGCAACATAGTGATAATATTATATTTTTGGGTGACTTCAACCTGCCAGGCATAAACTGGAATGACTACTCTCCCGGAGCGACATAAATTTGGAAAAGTGAAGCACTTCTTGAACTGCCTTTCTGCTTTGGTTTAAGCCAGGTAGTGAACGACTATACAAGAGTCGGTACGCGTAGCTCATCCATCCTCGACCTTGTTTTAGTGTCTAATCAATTGTTACCCAGGCTTCGGGACTGCGAAACTTGTGATGGTATCCCTGATCACAAACTGGTAGTGCTATCTTTGACTGTTTCCCCCACAACTGTCAACCATCCCTCAAAATATGTTTTTAACTTTGTTAGAGCAGATGATGTTGGTGTACTGGAATTGTTAGAAGACTCCTATGAGTGTTTCTGTGAGTACCATAAGCATAGTCAGAGCCCAGATTATCTCTGGAAATACTTTTCAAATTTGGTAATGTCTTGTATTAAATGTTTTATACCAAAGCGACTTAAGAAGACTAGTGAAAAAACTCCTTAGATAACAAGGTAAATAATTCACTTAAAAATGTAATTGAAATGAAAATGTAAGAGCAATAAAAGTATTCCTAGTGTACTAAACCAATCAGCCATTCGTAATCTTGAAAAAGATCTTAAATTACTTTTTAAAAATCTAAACAAAGGTTTTTTGGCACCACACACTCAAAATGTTTAAGGGAGGCACCTGATCAATTTTGGAGATAAGTTAACCCATCAACGAAAGCTCGCTCGATGACTCAGGTTACACAGTTAGTTCCCCACCGCTGTGAGGTTTAATAAATACTTTGCTTCAGTGTTTACTGATGATAATGGCATTTTGCTGAACATTGCTTCACCATTTGACAGGCCACCTATAACAGACTTCGTAATTACCGAACAGGGCGTCTTCAACATCTTGCTCAATTTGAACTTAAAAAAAAAAAAGCCCTGGGCCCGATGCTATCCCTAATGAATTTCTGTACAGATACGCTGAATGAAATTCCAAATATATTGCATTAATTTCTAGGTCTTCCCTTTTTTAGGGTTCCTTACCCAAAGAGTGAAAAATAGCTAAAGTGATCCCAATTCTTAAAAGCGGTAGTTCTGATAAAGTTAGACGATTGGGCCAGTTGATGATACATGATCTAAGAGTACTACGCGGTAGAAAACACGGAGGGGAAAAAAGACAAAGACAAGCGAAGTTCTGACAATGTAGCAAATTATCGGCCTGTTTCAATTATCACAGCACTTGCTCAAAACTGCTTGAACATATTGTAATGGACTAGTAAAAGATCGCTGTAACAATATCATTTCGAATTATCTATAAATTATATGAGTGAGCATATTATTTTATCCAACTGCCAACATGGGTTTCGACAGGGTTTGTCTACAACATCCCAGCTCATAGAATTAGTCCATGACCTTTCGAAAAATATTAACTCAAATGCACAGATAGATATGATTTTCATAGACTTTGCGAAAGCTTTTGACAAAGTGCCGCACAGTAAATTACTTTGGAAAATTATTGTTACGTTCCAAAAGATTACAATCACAAAGTGGTTTTCGCCCTATTTTAAATCTCGTCAGCATTTTGTGGAAACCAATGGAACTAAATCTCATGTTTCAGCTGTCACATCGGGAGTACCCCAAGGCAGTGTCCTGGCCCCATTTCTGTTCTTTTTATTTATAAATGAACTTCTGAATGAAATTGGCGTTTCTATTAGGCTATTTGCAGACGATTGCATCATATACAATAAAGTCGACACAATAAGTGACCAGATAAAGTTGCTCGAAAATTTACAGAAAATAAAAAAATGGTGTGATGAATGGCAAATGGTGCTGAACCCTCTGAAAACAGTAGTTATCACAGTCAAGAAAAATTATTTAAATTATACTTATTATATTGATAACCATGAACTAAAAAGAGTTGAACAACATTAGTACCTTGGTTTGAATTTTACAAGTGATCTTCGCTGGAATCATCACATAGATTATGTGTGTGCAAAAGCCACTAGGGCCCTATGGAGTCTTTGGCGCCATTTGCCGTTTGCGACACAACTAAATGTTCAGCTTACAAAGCACTTATTAGACCAATAATTGAATATGCAAAAATTGTCTGAGATCCATTCACGATTACAAACATATCAAAAATTGAAAAAACTCAGCGTTTAGCAGTCCGGTTTATATTTAATAAATATCGATGGACAGATTCCCCATCTCAACTGTGTGCACTAGCGGAGCTACCCACGATTCAAGCTAGGACAAAACACGAAGGACATTATTATGTCCTTCGTGTAAACACGAAGGACATTATTAATATAATTAATACTGTACTATTAATATACAAGTATATTAATATACAATATATATTAATATACATATATTGATATATACAATATATATTAATATACAATAATAATATATATTAATATAATAGTACAGTATTAATATACTGTACTATTAATATACAGTGTACAAATAATTTATTTTTGTGCATTAATGTAGCGCTGACAAAAGCAATTACACAAATGATACGAGCTATGGCAAAATTCACTGAGGGCTGCCACTAGTCGCTTCGCAGTGGTCATAAATGATAAAAAACAATAATTGTGTTATGATTTGAGACAGGAAGAAAAGAAAACTTCAAGTACAGAAACAGTGAAACAAAATTTTTTTGAAGTGCACACATTCTTACATGGGGCATCAGACCAACATGGAAGGCGTACCTAAACCAAGGAAAGGAATGTAGAAAGAAAGAACCTGCGTGGCTTTGTAATAGTTATGGCACTCGAAAGGTCGAGAATCAAATTCCGGCCGCAGTGGCCCCACTTCAATGAAGATGAAATGTCGGAGCGCTTAAACTTAGATGCACGTTACATAAAAACATCTGTTCAAATTTTCTGAAGTCTTCGATAGTAGACCGCGTCTCTCATTATCATATTGTGGTTCCAGCATATGAATTCCCTCAAATGATTATTATGAGAAAAATAAGAAGGATATCACCTGCAGATAAACACATATAATATATATTTCACGATACAATTGACATGACAAATGGAGAAAGCAAAAATGAAAGGCAGATACAGGACCAACCAAGAGCAGGAAGATATGCTTACGTAGAAAGATACAGGATTCATGCACCGTGCCACCTCTCTGACGTGCCGAGCCAAATATGCCAAATATGCTGTGATTGGTCAAGCAAGAGCCTACGACTTCCGGTCAGTCTGCAAGCAGCTGTCCACGCTGCTTGTTGCTGCCTGCGTGCATGTGCTGTGCACGCAACACGGGGTCCATACCAGCACGATTACGGCAGCCAAGGTTCCCCAGCAAGCACCCAACTGACGAAGTCGATTGCCAAAGTCGCGGCAACCGGAAGTAGACGGTGTTTCAAGGAGCGCATCAGCGATGACGTATGCCATGTGAGATTGGGAGGGGCACTCAGCGAGAGGGCAAAGCGGCGTGGTAGTCACAGTTTCGATAATAAAACACGTCTAACTCCGCTATTACAGCATCGTTCGGAAAAATTCTCACGGCTCCGTGTTCGTTGTACACTAGTGCACAGTTTTCCCACCACAACTGAATTTCGACCTCGAGGTGGTTTATGGGCACTTTAACAGTAAGTCAAAAAATTTGAAAAATGTGAGTACCGTTAAAATCTACAGGATTCATGCTCCTCTACATGACCAAAATTCAAGGGTTTTCAATCTCAAGGCTAAGTGTGTGAAATTTCAAGGACCACATTGTCTGTTAAAAACCCAATTCTACGTGTTAAGGGAACGATTAAGATTGAAATAATGTACTCATCAAAACAAGGTAACATCCCTGGAGCAAATGTCAAAAACATGGCTTCAATGACATTTTCTTTTTTGACAACTTTCAATCATAGTTTCTTACACTTGCATAGGTAATCACCTTTAGTATGAAACAAGTTACAATCTTTTATTCAAATAGGAAAAACTAATGAATAATAATCATACAGCTTGTTGCTTTTTTACTTTATCTGATTTTTCTGTCAACAATATCTACTATCTCTTGCTGCTTGGTTTTGACAGTCTTCCTAAGGTTGTTCGACTCGATGATGCACATCAAGTTGCTAATTGTCTCTGCCTTTCCTGCATATGCATCTGCTGTAGCTGTTAATTCCTTATAAGCAGCTTCTAGTTTCTTTTCTTTTTTTTGTAAGCATTTCAACCTCCTCCTCAATGCAACGTTTATTTTTTCGTTTCTCATCTTCCTGCTTCTGCCTTTTCCGAGTTTCCAGAAATTCATGGTGTTGGTTTCGTGCAGAAGAAGCTACTAATGTTCTCAATTCTTTTGTGATGGGCACATTACATATGCCACCTGCTACATTTATGCCATCAACAATAATGCACTGTGAAAAGTGGGATGTTTAATAAAAAAAAAATTCAAGAATTTTCAAAGATTTGTGAAAATTGCAGCTTTTTTAGGGCCTTGAAAACTAACTTTTCAAATTCAAAGGCATTCAAGGATTTCAAGGACCCGCATGAACCCTGGATGTAGAAGTGACAAAGCAATGTTGGCAGGCAGGCTTTCAGATAAATAAAATCATTAGGTACAAATATAGAAAACTTCAGACACAAGCACAGCACTTCCCATTCCAGCAGAATCACAGGCTTAGTTTTATACAGAAGGGCACCCGAGAATAATATTTCGTCTGATCATCACAGTTGGCCTGGGCCGCACCGGTTCGATTTGTCGAAGATGGCTTCAGGGGCAGCAATAGGGAAACCTGTATTTTTGTTCCCTTCATGTAGAGGCCAATCCTTACATCAAACAACGTGTGATCACTACCTTTTCCCTCACATAGTGATCACACTAGTACTTTAATGCCATGTAATATACCTGCACCCCTACATAATAAAACTATAATTTTTTTTCTTTGTTTCTCAGTGGCACTTTGCCGTGTCAACTTCTCAATTGTATGATTTCAAAAGAATATATTGATTACATGGAGCTGATTTCTATCCGTGAATTTTACTAAAATCTCTATTACACTATTTCTGGAGTGAAGGCCATGACTGCCAGTTCTCCTTCCTTACTTAAGTCACTCATGACTATGGTCAATGCATCCTGGTGTAATTTGTACCTTTACATTGCTAGCCTGACATTCTAGTAGAACTATAATACCTAGAATTTTACTTCCCAAACTCAGAATATGATTATATCAGATGCCGTAGTGGAGGGCTCCGGATATTTTGATGATGATATATGGTGTTTTTTGGCGCAAGGGCCATTTGATGGCCAAAGAGCGCCAGTTCATGGGATAAGGAATGTGGACAATGATTGTGATTAGCGGCTGTATAAGGGCCATAAAACTCCTCGCGGTAAGGCGGGTAAAAACTTACAAGTAATAAACTCATGACCATGCCGTGAAAGGTGTGTGTGGTGCGAATAGATGACAAAAGTTGGTGATAATAAAAACGATGGCGGATATGTATGGCATTAGCACAAGTGCCTCACTTGTTCGTACCCTTGCGTCCAAGGGCCGTGAGGCAAGTGCTTTGTTGTGTAGCCACTGCAGCAAAAACCTCTCTGGAGAGGTCGTGCTACGGAATGCCCGGGTATATGATATGAAAATTATGAATTTCTTTTAAAAACGCTAACAATGATTTATAACTAAAAAGCGGTTCCGGTTCCCTACCAACGAACATTGCAGGGTGTGAAGGTATATGTTGTCGGTAGGGTAACGGAAAATGCTGTTTTCTCAGAGACTAAGTGTTTGCACTGAATTAACATGTGAAGGACTGTCAATGCCTCACCACATTTATCACACAATGGTGGATCGCCACCGGACAAAAGATATGAGTGTGTCGTGTGTGTCCTATCCTGAGTCTCGTTAGTTACCTAGTATATGTCATTTTTATGATCCCTTTCAGATTTGATTCATCTGAATTCGACTGTACCACATTGTGCTTGCTTGTGTAAACCTTAAGTAAATTATTAAAACTTGTTGATCTACTTGATTTATGCTCACTGAAATACAAAAAAAAACACTTTGCCATCAAGGATGGCCTGGAGAAAGAAAGCCCTTTTTGTTTTGTCTTTAGTACTTCCTATATGATTACTATCGGTTTGGTATTTTAGTGAGCCACCATCTTTCTATAGAATATTGGCGCGGTGCCAGGAGCATTTTCACAGACAGACATCTTTGCCATGATGCCACTTTGTGTAGACTGATTTGTGCATGCGTGGGCATGCGGTTATGCATGTGCGCATAATCGCATTGTCGTTGGCATGGTGCCTCACTGTCGTAGAAACCTGACTGCAGCATACGGACGCCACTTTTTTGTGGGGTGAATTCGAAACAACCATGCAATACCCTGTTTCATTAGCTTCAATGGCAGGAGTGATGTGGTAGAAAGGCATTTCGTTAATATGTGTACCAGCTTTCCCACCAAAGATTCTTTCCATGTGGAATATTGCAACTGACTTACTTTACTGAAAAAAATGTCATCCAATAGATAGGCTAAATGTTATAAACTTGAGTGCTGTTCCTAATGTAAAAGTATGATTTTTGGAAAAATTGATCAATATGCCTAATGAGTGCTTCTTATTAAATCAAATTATAAACCTTGTTTATATTCAGTATGCATCAGTGAATATTAAAAAGCATTTGTCCCCACCTTCCTCCTCCTTTAGCTGAGGAAGTCTGCAGCTTAACATAGATGTTAGATATTACTGGTTCTATCTAACTGTACCGTCATATTACATTGTATAATCACTGTTAGCTCTCAACTGAAAATTACTGCTATGTAACATTTCATAAAATTTAAGAAAGCAAGCAGTTATTTATTGTAGATGGTTACCTGCAACATGATCTAGTGGTGCTTGACTGCTGACCTGGAAATCGCGAAATCAAATTCCGGCAGTGGTGGCCATATTTCAATGGAGGGGAAATGCTAGAGACCTCTTCTACAGATGCATAATAAAAATGCCAGATGTTCACTATTTCTGGTGTTCTCATCTATGCCATCCCTGAATCATATCATTGGTTTTGGGGCATAAAAGCCCGAACAATTGTATTTAATTTATACGGTCATACAGGAGTGAATTCTCAATTCGGTGCAGACAAATTATTACTTCACAAGTGGCAGTGTAGTTGCAAATGATATGTGAAAGTTTCAACCCTCAATAAAGCTATAATAGTTTTTTTTTCCCCTCTGGGACCCACAGGTTATGTACACTCACTCCTCCAAGAAGCCCTGGACCGTTGCTCTAACTACAGCAGCTACAAGGAGGCACTTGAAGCCAGTGGGATTGGTGAATCTGTTCCCCCATGTGTTTCTGCTGGACATTACAGGTCTTCCAAAGATGACCTGATTGCTGTGCATTGCTCCCGCTTTATCCAGCCAGGCTGACCAGATGTGAGGGCTAGTTTTAGGAGCATAGGCAGAAATTTTTTTTTTGGGTGGGGCATCATTTTGATCTGAATGTGGGGCCAGGCAGACAGATATGGTCAAGTATCATTATGTGCTTTATGTGCTATGTATTCCATTAGGAATTTGGGAGGGGGGGGGGTAAGCCCGAACACAGTGTACCACCACCCCAGCTACGCAGCTGCCTAGCCTGCATGGCATATTTGCTTAGATGTTCTTTTTTCACTCTCAAGAACTCCTTTTGGCTGTGCGCCTACTATTCGCATCATCTCAATACTGGCACCCAACCACCATTGTGGAAACGTCCGATGCATATCTCCTGCAGAATATTGGGTATATAATGAGCAAGTTGACAATATGCTCAGATGCAATGTTATTCGACCATCTTTGCAAAGGATGGTTCTGTGTGACCTACCAACGGCTCAACAAGATCGCTCGCAGTGATGTGTATTCACTGCTGCAAATCGATGACACAATGGCATGCAAGGAGCAGAATTCATCTCTGTGTTTGGAGTACTGGAAAGTACCAATGGCTGATGATGCTCGACCAAAGACAGCCTTTGTCACGCTTGACAGCTCGCACAAGTTCGTCATGTCGTTCAGACTGTGTGATGTGCCCACGATTTTCGAGTGCATGATGAATACCCTTCTGTGGAACCTGAAATGCTACACTGACTTGTGCTTCTAAGACAACGTCGTTTTCACTCTCGACTGCTCCATGCATCTTTAAGTGTGTGCCATGTTTTCACGCATTGTACCTACGGCGCCCTGATTTGCAGCAGGACAGCTGACAATCATGAGCTAAGTCGTGTCCGAGGGAAATCTTTGGGCCTTGGCCAAGTTTCCCAAACCTATGTCCGTCAAAAAACTATGCAGTTTTGTAAGAGCGTGTATGTACTTTCGACACTTCATACAAAACTTTGCCACCATCATATCATCACTGAAAAAGCTCCATAGAGGTAACGGGCCCTTAAACTGCTGATACTTCGCCATCAGCATGCTGAAACATGCAAACCGTCTCACTCTGATTCACAGTGTGCGTATTGTGGGGTGTCCAAAACTTACCACCGCCTTTGACAGTGATGCTTCAGGTGAGGAATGTACCGTTAATGCAGGAGATTGTTTGCTTCAGCCTGTATGGCCAATGCCAAAAACCTTCAACTCACCTGTCACCAACAGGTCTACAGCCATTATCTAGCCCTAACCACCCATTTGTGTACTTGGGCATTAATTTCTATGGACCACTTTCTCTTGATGTCGGCTGGTAACTGCTGGACTATAATTGCTGTTGGCCATCTCCTGCGATACGCTAAAACCGCTCCCCTTCTAGTCGCTTCAGCATGTAGTGTTGCCTCCTTCCTGCTTCCCAAATTCATACTGCGGCATGGTCCAGCCCAGGAGCTTCTTTGCAATCGAGGCCGTTTTCTTGCTGAAAGTCGTGAAAGCTATTTTCAAAGAGTTCACCGCAAAACCACTGCTTACAACCTGCATGCTCTGCAATAGGTTCTGAGTGTACGTCGCCACCATCACACAAATTTGGATGTCATTTCGCCCTTTGTCACTTGTGCCTACAATATAGCCCAACTCAGCACTATTGGTTTATATTGCCCTTCTTATTGCGCCTTCTGCCGTTCTTATTGCGCCTTCTGTGCAATATTCGACGCACACATTCAACGCATATCTTCAACACATTTTCATACAAGTTAAATCTACTTGTGTGTGTGCCTATTTCTGCCTCAGCCAAGCTTGCTAAGGAGTCTTGCAAGCTTGCAAAAACTTCTACAGCACATGAAAAAGAGCAACAACAAGAGACCATGAGCAATGACACCACTACCAAGCCCACATTAGAAGGGTTTTATGGCTCTTGGTCCCTAAGACTGTGACTGGCCTCTCTTCACTACAGCCAAAATATTGCTACATGCAAGTTGACATTTTGTGGGACGATGCGTGTGTGTGCCTGAGGACGAAGAGTGGTCTCTGCTCGGTGTCTGGTCTACCGGTCGCGCCGCCGCTGCTTCTGGTTTGAAATATATTTTATACACAGCCTCGTCGATACAGCGTCTCTTCTCTTCCGCAACATATTTGGTGGAGGTGGAACGTTCCTCGTCCTCACTACGAAGCTTCGCAGTGGCCGCACCATCCAGCCTCTGGCCATGGCTTCCAATGATAACTCGTCACCGCCTTCAGCTGGAGTGCCAGCTACTACGTACCTTGCAATGTCCCACCCCCGTGATCCTGGTACGTTCTCCGCCCAGCCTGGCCTTGACGTCGAGTACTGGCTCCACATGTACGAGCGTGTTAGCCTGTCTCATTGATGGGACCCTACCATGATGCTCGCCAATCTAAACTTTTATTTGGATGGCACCCCTGCGTGTATGGTTCGACGCTCATGAGGCCGAGCTACCAGTTGGGACACCTTGAAGGAATAACTAAGGGACATCTTTGGGGACCCATCCGGTCGACAAATGGCCGCATGACAAGAACTCGCCACCCATGTACAGTCATCAACCGAGTCGTATGTATGGTACATACAGGACGCGCTCGCGTTGTGCCGCAAAGTGGACGAGCAAATGATCGAGAGCGACAAGTTATCGCCTACGCTAGCTGCCTTCTCACAGCTGCCGAGCGCAACTATTTAAGGGGGGACGTGGCAAGTATAACTAATTTTTTTATTAATGTACTGTTTGTGATGAAATTTGGTGTGTGTATGTGGATGATTGTGAGGATTTCAAATATGAAAACCGTTTTCAAATACCTCTTGTACGTTTTGAGTTACAAGCATATTTATACTAATTAATGCTCTTCACAATTAAAAAGATAATTATTGCTAAATGAAATTATTTTTTTCATAATATTATGTTCCCAAAGCATCAACTTGTGCAAAGAAGCTATTAGTTGATTTTTCTAGTTCTTGTAACCATAAATAAAATTTCCAAAACATGGATGTTGTTTAGCGCACACATCGCAGTAATTATAAAATGTGTTCTAAAAATGTTAAATGATGAGTAAAAAGACAGATAAAGCTTTATTGCACTGCTAAAGGCCTCCTGAGCCTAGTGCAAAAAACGGAACGACTCTATCAGTCTTTGTTAGAAAATGACAGATGTTCTAGCGAAGGCACATAGGCGAAAATCAAGAGTTGAGAAAACTGACTTTGAAAGTTCACTCTTGTTTGGAAGTTCACAACATGCCTAAAACCCTCAGAATCCTCTTGGGCAGTAATCCTGAGATGCTGTGGCCTTGGCCTCTGTAGAGCGCAACCCAGTTTTGCGCTTCTTTGTCGTGGAACAATGTGCCTTTTAAGCCCTCTTTACCCTTTTGGCATCCTTTTCGGCTGCTCGCCGCAAAGAGCAGTCTCCTGGATTGAAGCCTAGTTGAGCAGTGATCTCTTGCAGCGCACTCTTGCAGCCACCATTGAAACGGCAGACTGCATCTGCAACTGCACTTTCCACACTCCGAAGGGAGGCGAACTGGCTCTTGGACTGGAGTGACCAAATGACGCTGTTCATACTCTCCACAGCGTTCTGGGTTTTTCCCTGCGCACACCTTTCAAGGAGCTCTTTGTTCGAGAGGCGCTTGTAGATTGGCAGCAATGCCACTCGCACGTGAGGGGGCAGTTTATGTTTGTGAGGTGGCAGCGGCTCTCCCTTGGCCAATGCCTGATTGTGCGGGCACCAGGAGTCGGTCCCACTTGGGCACAGGTCGTGGTGTGGATCCTGGTCTGTGGATGTTACATGGTAATAAGTGGCCATGATGGCCCTCTCCATGCCAGGAACATCGTTGGGGTGGCTTTTAATGGCCCAGCCATAATAATTCGTTAACTTCTTTATCAGGCCCTGCGTCAGCCGGCCTTTGCCACCCATGCTCAGTCCTCGGCCTTTGGATTTGTGCTCATCAAGAAGGTTGCGCAAGGAAGTGCCTATTCTTTTTTTCACATGGTTCGCACATTCCTGTTTCTTGATCACCATGTAGCCATACACCTTGTCTTGTGTGTGGGCAAGGTACGTACGGCTGTCACCGTACGTACGGCTGTCACCGTACGGCTTCACCTGTATCTCCAAACCAACCTTAACAACGTGCTTAATTGGTGTAACACATGGTTAATAACCCCTTAATCCTTCTAAATGTAAACTCGTGTCTTTTTCTCGTCGCCATAGCCCATATCGCTACCACTATTCCATCGTTAACACCGCAATTGAATCAGTACCGTCTTATAAATATCTTGGAATAACCTTGTCTTATGATTTATCATGGCATACACACATCGCTAATGTAGTTTCAGCATCTAATAAAGCACTTGGTTTTCTCAAACGCCATCTCCGCCTAGCCCCCCCACATGTAAAATTACTTGCGTACAAATCTTTAATCAGACCAAAATTAGAATATGCATCTGCCATATGGAGCCCTCATCAAGCGTATTTAATCAAAGCATTAGAAGCGGTACGAAACCGTGCTGCCAGATTCATTCACTCATCTTACTCATACGATATCAGTATTTCATCTTTGAAAGCGAAATCTGGACTGCCACTCCTTTCTTTGCGCCGCTGCACTGCAACTCTCGTGCTTTATCACAAGTTATTTCACTCTTCCCTCAATCAGCCACCTTATATAGTAGCCGCAGCACGCATATCTCATCGAACCAGTCATCCATTTCAGGTTTCCCGCCCTTCGCGCACCACTGCTTTTTCTGCCTCGTTCTTTTTTCGAGCAGCCACGGACTGGAACGGCCTCCCCCGGGACATCGCCAACATCGCCTCATCATCTGCCTTTCAAGACCGTGTTATTGATCATCTTCAATACTAAAACAACTTTTACTGCTTATTGTTAACCTAAATAAAACCCCACCCCTTATGTAATGCCCCTCCTAGAAAGGGGGGCCTTTAAGGTAATAAACTGAACTGAACTGAACCGTCGCAGAGCACATTGATGTATCGAAGCTTGTATTTGGTAAACGATCTTTCAAACATGATCCTAGCTGCTTCTACTTCCATTTGGCCTGCATTAGCATCGGTGTTCTTTTGGCACTGTGGCTTCTGTTTCTCAAGCCACTCCTCATAGTTGTCGTCACCAGGCTCGGGGCCAACAGCACAGCCTTGGCAGTAGTTGGACAGGACACAGTGGTCCAAGACCAAGCCTGTGTACAGCTCGATTACACAGCCCACGCCAATATGACTTCTGTGCCCCCTCGTCATCCACGTGCCGTCAATAATGACGTCAATGTTGCCTGGCACTCCTCCTAGGTCCTTGTAAATGTCATGCACCTTCTGTGCACTTTCTGCTTCAATGCGGGTGGCAGCTGATGTGGTGGCAGGGTGGCTGTACTTCCTTTGCAGTCTCTGGTAGGACTTGTGGTGCAGTGCTCGATGCGAAATGTCCATCGCAGAAAAAATGTCATTTATGACAGATTGTTTTCTGCCAACTGACTGCACAGCCCTCAAAGCACGCACGTTTACCTCAAAGGGGTTCGTTTTTTGTTGCCCGGAGCACCTTGGGGACGACCACGCACTGTTCACTATGCCACAATTGTCAGAAAAAAGTTCCATCCTCACCGCGAGTCCAAGGCAGTGTGTAGTCTCGAGGCGTATCGACCCTTCGTCGCACTTGTTGCACTTTGCTGACGAAAGCAGACCATTCAGCATCTTCTTACTTACAATGAAGAATGTGGAGTCATTACCGCCATCATTTTCGTCGCAGCCTTCGTTCAGAAGCTCGAGCTTCCGCTTTGAAGCGGACTTCGATGCTACGGCATCCAACACACCCCGCCTTGTCTGCGCCCGCTGCGTGATTTCTTCACTGCTCGGAATCTGGGCCGAAACTCGCGATAGAATGTTCGACGCGCGAACGCCCGGAGTTGCAACGGCTGCCGACGCAGTGCCCCCACAATCGGGTTCGCGAGAGCATCCATCACGGTCGACGGCATCCGGTGGTCCGACATACGACGATGTGGCACCTCCCACACTCTCGGCCTCACAACAATCAGCGAAGGGTCTGAGTAGAGGCTCCGTGACGCTTGAAGAGCATGCTCTGTCCGGAACTGCGACTGGGACGGCAGCCGCAGTCGTCTGCCCTTTGTTCCAAGCTTTCCGACGCTTGCCGTACTTGTGGACGCTCCAGAACTTTTTTTGCGGCAACATAGCACCGCGGTATGAGCAAGCACTCAGAAGAGACCACGGATGTAAACAAAACTTGGTAAAAAAAGCACGCGAACTATCACAAAAACAGCAAACTGGCAAAAACGAAGCGCACGCCGGATGATTCTCGGCGCGGCGGCCGCAGATGCGCTCGCGCTTCCAAGGTTGTCAAGGTGCGCGGCGCAGCTTTGACCAGTAAGAGGTTGCGCCTGCTACCACGTGACCCGCGCAGCCAATTGCCGTTCTTCGTTTTCGTTTTTTTACTTGCTCCTCGCGCTTTTATTTTCACTCGGCGAAATACGAGACCGCGACCATCGGGAAGCCGGCTTTCTCCTGTTTCCAAAGCTGCCAAAATGGAGGCTCCCGGTCAACAACTTCGCGCGTTTGCGCGGCGTGAACAACACCGTTTCAAGGGCTTTTTTTTCGCACTTTTCGGCGACTAGCTTCGGCAAAAACACTATTTGCGGGATTTGTAGCGCACGTTTCGCTGTAATATTTTAGAACAAGGAAGTTGAAGGTCTGAAGATTATGAAAAAAAATAAATAAAAAAATCGCATATTTTGACCAAAATCGACACTTTACTTGCCGCGCCCCCCCTTAATAACCGAGCAGGAATGTCTTGCTCTTGTTTGGACAGTCACGAAGTTCCGCCCATATTTATATGGAACGAATTTCTCTGTCATAACGGACTACCATGCGCTATGTTGGCTTTCGTCACTGAAGGATCCTACTGGCCGGCTCGGGCTCTGCGACTACAAGAGTATACCTACACGGTGACGTACAAGTCCGGACGCCCACATCAGGACGCAGACTGCATGTCCCGCCACCGAGCCTTGCGTCTTTTCCCTTTCGCAAATGACATGCATCGGTGACGAGCAGCGCCATGATGCGTCCTTGCGTGCTATCATTGAGCGCCTCGAATCACCATCTTCCAATCA
Source organism: Rhipicephalus annulatus (assembly GCA_013436015.1). Taxonomy (NCBI): domain Eukaryota; kingdom Metazoa; phylum Arthropoda; class Arachnida; order Ixodida; family Ixodidae; genus Rhipicephalus; species Rhipicephalus annulatus. The sequence goes on along the minus strand of WOVY01013776.1, from coordinate 170,412 downwards.
GTCCCATCGCTCATTAGTGCTCCACGATGGTGTATTATACCGCCAAAGTTTTGAGCCGGATGAACCGACCCTGCTGCTTGTCATTCCGAAACACCTTCGCATGCAAGTTCTACATGAACTCCATAACCTTCCGACTGCTGGTCACCTTGGTTTGTCACGAACTTACGACCGAATACACCAACGCTTCTTTCGGCCAGGGCTTCCACGCTCAGTCAGAAGATACGTTGTGGCTTGTGAGAAATGCCAGTGCTGCAAAACACCATCGACACTTCCCGCCGGATGCCTTCGACCAATCGACATTCCTATAGAACTGTTCTTCCGCCTTGGCTTGGACCTACTTGGCCCTTTCCCCTTGTTTTCCTCGGGTAACAAGTGGATAGCCGTGGCCACCGACTACGCCACGCGCTATGCCATCACACGAGCTCTTCCAACAAGCTGCACCACAGATATCGCCGACTTCCTTCTCATGGACGTGACTTTACAACACGGAGCCCCACGGCAGCTGCTTACAGACAGTGGCCGCACCTTTTTGTTGAAGGTCATAGCCGACATCTTGCAGTCCTGTCAAATGAAACACAAGCTGACTATCTCATACCACCCGCAAACCAATGGACTCACGGAGCGACTAAATCGAACTCTTACAGACATGCTCGCTAAGTATGTTTCTACCAACCACACTGTTTGGGATCTCGCGTTGCCGTATGTCACATTTGCCTACAATTCTTTTCGCTGTGACACTGCCACTTACTCCCCCTTTTTTTTCTGTGTTTCGGCCGAGAACCTACATTACCCCTAGGTACAGTCCTTCCGTCTACCGCGACACCGACCAGCGAATATGCTATTGACGCTATCACTCGGGCTGCCCACGCACGCGAAATCGCCTGCACTCGCTTTTTGGCCTCTCAAGAGAACCAGCAGCGTTTGTACGATCAACGCCACCGTGACGTGCACTTCTTACCCGGTCATTGGTGCTGCTGTGGTCCCCTACCCGTCAAGTCGGCTTGTCGGAAAAACTTCTTTCTCGCTACACAGGTCCATATCGAGTCCTTCGTGAGGTTACTCCTGTGACATACGAAATAGCCCCTACTGCCTCATCGCCTTTAACGACAATATGAAGACCCCAACTAGTAAAAAAAAATACACATCCCTGGTTAACATGATCAAACCCATTGAGTGAGGTATCTGCGAACGTGAGCGGTTGAGGGTGCTACATTGTCATCATAGGGGGTCTCAAAGCCTATTATGACCCACTTTTAGTGACGAGTTGTTAAGTCACTGGGTGGCTTTTTTATCATACAAGTGGGGTGATTGTAGCGAAACTTTGGAACTGTGTAATGGTTTGCAGTCTCCAATAGCTTCTAGGTCGGCCTCCTTGGCTGTTTCCTGAAAAAACACGGCTTGTGCTGAAAATTAGTGCTTTGCCTTGACTCTTGTCATTGTATATAGTGTTGAAGTGCCATGAAAGCAATATGTTAACAAATCAAAATTTCATTACCTAATCCTATGCGCTCTACCAATAACTTCTAGAACGGTTAAATTTTCTATGAATTGTAGCACAAACATAATCGATGTAGTCATTATTTGTTGATCTGAAAGATCTTCCAGGATTGGTGCTGTCACTGACCAGCATTACGTGTTCAGAATGCTTTAACCACTCAAAAATCTTCATGCGACTCATACAGTCCTCCCCATATGCTTAGCTAAGTAATAGAAATGTCCGTGACAGCTCTTACAAGATTTTAGCGAAATTTCTCACACATTGAAAGATCTGTGAGAACAATGTCTCTTTAGCAGTGTTCTGAAGACAACCTGCCCATATGCTCACTCTGTAGCGGTAGCTGGCAAACTAATGGTTGGGACAAATGTGGCAAATGAGTTTTCTGTGTGAATCAACAGCTGTGCGCGTTAAATAGCTGAAGCATGCTCCCTCTGGGTGTGGGTGCACTACTTAGTGATGCTACTTAGTGCACTACGTAGCTTGGTGATGTTGCAGCCAGCATTGTTGCATTATTTACACCAACTGCAATATTACTGTGACTTGCCCTTACATGGAAAGCTTAGTTGTGAGTCAAGGTCTCTGAAAGCTGCCTGAACAAAGATGAAGTAGTGCATATAATAATGATGCTTACATGTGCAGATTACCTACCATGTTTGTCTAGTTTGTTATGCAGAAGAACTGATCCAAAGTCCCGGGATGAAACTCAGGTACTGCGCGCGTTTGCACATTGAGCAGGCTCGTGTACTAGTTATTTAGATGAAGCAGAGAACACCAGATGGTCGAAATTTCTGAAGCTTTCCACTACATTACCATTCATAATCAGTACCGTATAAACCGGACTATAGGTCGAGTGGGAATATAAGCCTACCCCCCCCCCCCCCCCCCAAGTTCAGGTTACCAAAATAAAAGAAAAACAAGCGAAAATTGCCGAACCACATCTATTTGCGAATTCAGCGCACCGCGCCCCGATCGTTGGAGCTCCCCTCAACCACCATCGTAACTGTTCATATTCGTCAGATGAAGCACTACTGCCTTCTGAAGACAAGAGTTTGTCACTGGCCGCCTCCCACAGTGTGTTGTCTTCCATGCCATACAGCGAGTTGCTAATGGAACATTTCTTAAAAGCGTTTTCCACCATGAAATCTGGCAAAGAACGCCAGGCGGAAAGCACCTAGCTACAAACAGTCGCAAGCGGAGGCCTCTGTAGGCAGCCCGTCGTGTGTTTGGGTTGTCACCAAACATCCACTTTTGGTACTCCAGCCATGCTCGGTCCTTGAACGGCTTGTTTAGTATGTCAAACGGTTGGAGAATGGACGTCATACCACCTGGTTTCACGGGGAGGTCCGTTTTTCTATCGACCAGTGCGTGCTTCACAGTGTCGGTTAAGTGACCGCAAAACGCATCTAACACCAGCATACTGGCTGCAAAGACGCAGCAGTGCACCTGACTGATGGTTCCAGACTACTCGTATCAATTTGAGCATCATGACCTCGTCCATGTATCCCTTTTTTTTTTTACGCGAGCGACAACACCGGGTGGGAACACTTCATTTGGCATTATCTTATGTTTGAAAATGATGAAAGGCGGAAGCTTTCTACCATCTGCCATGCATGCCAGCATGAAGGGGAAGCGCGAGTGCTCGTTGCCAGTGGACAACATCTTCATATCCTTGGCGCCACGCTGCATGATCATGGTCGATGAAGGCATGTCAAACCACACGGGAGTCTCATTGGCATTGTCAATCTGCCCCATCATGTAGTTGTTCTGCTCTCGAAGCCGGTTCACGAAGCCTTTAAAGTTTATAAGCTTGTCCTCAAACTCGTCTGGAAACTTCTGACAGATGGATATGCGCCACCAGAAAGAAAATTTTTTGCGTCTCATGAATCGACGCATCCAAAAGTTTGGTGCACAAAACTCTTCTCTAATGAGCCCTGCTTCTCGAGCAAGTTCCACAGGTTTCTTGCGTATGGTATTCACGGTTACGGGCAGCGAGCACGCATGAACTTCCCACACAAAGTTCCCTAGCGTATTCTCCAGCTGCGGATGAAGCGCACTTCGCCCACAAAATGACATTTTCCGAGGATTGCACATCTGCAGCTTCCTTTTCTACACCCTCCAATAGTGCACACTTTTTTCTGATACGCCAAAGCGGCGCTGAGCAGCCATATTCTCATTCGCTTCTGTGAACTCAACAACCTCTAGTTTAAACGCAGCTGAGTACTGCCTTCTCATACCGCTACTCATATTCAGTGAACGAAAAAAAGACCACTAAAAATGAAACACAATGTCAAGCGGAGCGAGAACATAGAACAGATTGAAGGCAAATCATGAACACAAACAAACAGACAAGAGAAGAAAAAAAAACAACCTGCTATTGGATTTGAACGCGAACATGGCCGTGTCCAGCTTCTCATGCACATGCAAACCACATGTTGCCGGACAGTGGTGCACTGTCGGCTAGACACCGCTATGTAAGACGAGGGGCGACTTTAGCTTGTTATTTTATTGAAAATATTTCGACCTATATTCCGGTTTATACGGTAGTTATAATACATAACATGTGTAGCAATTCAGAGTGGTACTATTATATTTGGGGTACATCTTTGTGTGCTTTAAAACATAAATGTGCTTGTCACCTTAGGTTTAGAGAAGCCTGAACTCTGTTTAGGTATCATGAATCATTGGCACTCCAGTGCCCTTATTTGCAGCAAAGCTTTCAACTTCAAGCTGAAATTTTGTACTTGATTCATGTTGTGCATGAGTCTATCATAATTCATCTAGTCTCCTCACTGCCGCCCCGCCGCAGTCGTCTAGTAGCTAAAGTACTCTGCTGCTGACCTGCAGGTCCCGAGATCGAATTCTGGTTGCGGCGGTTGCATTTTCGATGAATCCTAAATTCTAATTCCAAGTTCTAATCCTAAATTATCACCATGTATTGACAGACTAAGCGTGCAAACTGGCCCTTTGTAATCACTTTCGTCGAATACTAGTGCCTCGATGGCCATTGTTTGCTGGATATATTTATGGCTGCAATACTAAACAAGAGGCTGTACAAAAAAAATGAAAGAGAATGACGGGCTGGCTCTTCTCATCTATATTTATTTTTTGTGCAGCCCTTTGTTTAGTAATTCATCAACTTGTCCAACAACAAAATTTGTTGAATAACAGTATTACCTACGAATGCTTGTGTAGGTGCTCCAGCACGTTATTATTGCGTTCTATCCACGTGTCGAATAAATCGCCACCAGAGATTCTTGGAAATGTTCATCTGATATCGTTTCTTCAGGTAATCGTGCATTACCTTCTCTATCTGTTTGACAGCTGCACTTTCATTTCTTTTACAGTGCTCTTTAGTTTTGTAGCCATTTTAGTTAAATTATATTCGCAGATGTTCTATTTGTCGAGCTTGTATACCACCAAGCCCTGGTGTATTTTTGCTGACTTTACCTCTACTACAAGTGGAACTTGGTGCTGCAACTTTCTTTTTATGTGCACAGCAAAACTTGCTTTGCACTACTTTAGACAGTTTTGGTATTGCTTTGTATTGCACGACAGTTGTTGAAACTGTAGACTCTGTGACGATTTTTGCTTTATGAATCGAGGTTTTTTTTACACCAATTTTACTGCTGTGTAATGGGTTCAGTATTTTTTGTACTTATATACATTATAACATCATTGTACCCCCCTCTCCTGCCAAAAGCCTGGCAGTTTTGTGATAAATATATGAATAAAGTAAACATTTCTGGCTTTCATTTGTTGGTTTCCCTTGTGTCATTAGTGCATTAAGGCCACCCTTACGTGTGCTTTCCATGGGGCCTGTAATGAACTCTAAAATGCATTTTCTGCACCTCATACATCTATGCTGAAACAAGTAGTTGTAACCTATGCCAAACTGGTTTTTGATTCGGACAACGTCAATATTTCATAGGTCCCAGATATTGCTGATAGCCACTGCTAGTTTTCCTGTGCTGTAGCTGGTGCAGCTAGCTATTCTTGAATTCCTTGGCTATCCTACCAAGCTATCCAAGCCGCAATCCTCAAAGAATGTGTTCTGTTCTGCATGCTGAATTTTGTCACTGAAAGCTTCCATGAAAATGACCTCTCGCTTTTTTTTTATGAACTGTTACGGTCACAAGGCCTTGTTGCAAGTATAAGCACTAGTAAAAAAAAAAAGCTATACATAACACACAACACTTCTTTAGCAGTAGCTTTGCCTGCTATGAGATTTCACTTCAATAAATAAATAAAGTAGCCCAGTTTTGTCTGGCATTTCAGGTGCTTATGCAAAGGCTGAAAAGTCATAGAAAAGATACTGTGACAGCAAACGAAATTCTAGCAAGTTTTGGGGTATTTCCATGGTTATATTGAGTATCTATAGAAAGAAAAACTGGAAGGCTGTGCGCCATTCAACAGGAAAATTTTATTTAAAACATTAAAACCCGCAACAGCACTTTTTTTTCGTTCATTTCTACAGTGACTGCCAAAACCTGTCACTCGCACACGTGTGCACTACTTTTTTCTTGTGCGTGGCAACGACGGTAGAGGGATGTCCGACACCAGCATGTCCGAGTTCGACGACACATCGGATGATGACGCCGTGCCAAACACACTTGGCGTGCAACCTTATTTATATGAGCCAAGGAGGGAAGCAGCAAATGCTGAGCAGTCGCAGCACTCATCATCGGAACCAAGTGCCAGACGCGAGCAGAAGGCTGAGCACCGAGTGGTACGTATGCACGCACACGTGCGATTGCGTTGGCGAATAACATTTCACGTATAGTTATTTTCAGGTGCCACTGTCATCATTGCGCCGTAATGGACACATGTGCGGAGTGCATCTGTTGCACAGAACAAACTGTCATCGCAGCCAAAATACAACGGAATCAGGTGTGCGTCACGAAAAACCCACAGTTTGTGACGTACTGCCCGACTCCGTTCATTTTGGAGGTGGAATACAAGAAGCTGCAGCATTACCACCCACGCTTTCATAAGGTCGTCGAATTGAATGCGTAAGAGATGAATTATTACATAAAAGTGTTTATCACTTATTGTTTTGTCCGACTGTTCTCTTCGTTTTTTACAAGACGATACAGGTACACTTGCTACAGGCAGTTAATGTGGTGGGCCTACGGCCACCTTGGGTCAGGAAACCGCGTCATCCTGCCCAGGTGCGTTGCTACTAAAATAAGAAAAACGTTCCCATCGCTAGAGGACAGGGGATTAAAATGGTTTTAGGCAAGTATACGTACATAGAGCTAGCAAGTATTTATGTATTCTAATTTTCCATTCCTATTTTTCTAACACATGCAGGAAGCTCTCCCCCTCCCCACATCTTTGGCCCTGTATGATGCGCAAGACAAGATAGCCTCATTTTGTATGAATGGCGATAATAAATAAAGTGTATCTGTGTGTAATACTATCTCCTTGTGAAGCTAGGGCACCGTTACAGCAAGTGCAGATCAGTGCTCGCTGTCTGTCGCATGCGGAGGTTTGAATGACACAATTTAGGCTTTAAGTGTCTAAAATAAAAGTACTTTTCGTAATACACGCTACCAGGAACTTAACCTGGTTGAAATGGTTCGATTAACAGCCTGCAAGTTCGTATGCATGTGTTGTAAGCATCGGAGACACCGCTGTATGCAAAAGGCTGGCGGCGCATGTTCTGCGAGAAAAACTGAATCGAATATTTTTTTTTATAAGCATGCGACTATGTTTTCTTCACTGGGCATGTTCACGCAGTTTAATTTCTTGTATAATAATATCTCCGAAAGCTCGGGGCCGCGGCTTAAACGCTTGTACTTGAAGAGCGAAGAGCAGACTATTCCTTTGCATCAGCCGAGTTGTTGTAGCCTGCGTCACTTCCGGTGAAACGTAATGGCGTCGTTTTTTCTAGTTTCGGTCTCAAAAATCACGTAAGTTATTTTTTTATGGAAAGCACTAGTATTTCGAAAGTGACATTTGGCAGGCAGCATTTTCTCTGGCTACCCTATGTATTCAGTGACAATTTACGGAGTGCGAAATTTCGTTGCAGTTGGCCTTTAATACCACAACCAAGGTGCTTGGCCTGAGTGTATGGCTGCGGATTTTCGTTTCCTCATCATTTAACAAGACATTAAAGTTTCATATGTCAGATCACTGACCGACGGCTATTTTGGCCAGATTTGGGCACTCACTGGTCACACCTGGTAGATGAGCTCAGTAAATACTCTATAGGATCCTGAAGCACTTTTTAAGCACTGAAGTGGCTTTGTAGCAGAATGCACGAGTGCCCACGTTCGATTTTGGCTTGAACCCCGTCCTTTCTAATTTATTGTATTTTTATGAACCTCACCAAGGTGATGTGAATTTTCGTACTCCTCACAACATTTTTCAAGGCAGACCTTATGTTTCACAAAGGGCACTTAAGGCTTTCATCTAAATAAACACATAATTCAAACAACTGTCAGAGCAGCCATAAACCAGGCACAACGCATTAGCCCACGACTTCACCACAGTCAATTAGTGAGCAGGTTCAACAGGCTGCATTCATAGATGGCATGCTTTGATGTCACTGAAACCGCTGTGTTGAGACAGAAGTATGTGAAGACACATTACTTGCCATTTCATGGTGTTATAAAACGTTTTCCGAAAAGTTTCAGCTGCATGTGTATTCAGAATCGTGGCCGTCCATTCACAACTATACCTTGACTAAGTTCAATTAATCAATACATTCAATTCCTAGCTCACTTTGCTTTAGGTCGGCAATAGTCTCTGCCGTCGACAAAACATGGCGACCCAGTGACCCAGTTAACCAAGGTTCGTGGCATCACATCGTCTTGATGGCAGCCCGAGAAAGTAGTCACAAACGTTTTCACGTTGACAAATGGTGCGGCACCATATCAGGGTGCATGCAGTATGTACAGTGAGGACGAAGCCACCCAGAACACGCTGCAGAACGCAATCCAACGCAACCAGCAAGAAAAAACAACTTAGATGCGGTACCAAGCGAGTGAATGCAACACGTGACAAAGTGCAGATGTACTTGAAAGCAGAAATAAGCAGACCACTCGCTGTACTTCTATGGTATACACAGCTGTGAGTACGAGAATTGCTGTTATTTTTTGTCTATGTCCTAGCTTCCCATAAATCTGTCATTTTGGAACAAGGGAAAGCTACCGCTGTGTTAATAGCTTTTCTTACCATCACGTTTGACCGACAATGCATGTCAATTGCCTATGACGGTAGGCAAGGCCCCGTGGATGTTTAGGATCCCGAGAGATTCAAAAGGGCATGATTAATTATAGAGGGATACTTGGAAATTTGTATGCCTCATCTCTATTGAAGCAGAGTAATTTACTGGCGGGCAGCTTCATTTTCGTTTTCCCAACCCTTTCAATGCAATCAAAATATTCCTCCTTCGTTGGACATGCAAACGTTCCGGCCACATTCTTTTCACAGTAACGCCGCTCATTCGCTGTCAGGCTCAATCGTGGAGTGGCAGTACATTCCGAAGCGGCATCCATGATGTCGCGAGCGATCTATCTATTGGCCGACACCATAAACGCTGTTAATCAAGCGCTTCCCATTTATTCTAGACCTAATGCTACACACTACGTTTCCAAATACGGGTTTGCTTGATTATACAATTACGTGCATCAGCTCCTCGTGCTTCCCCACTTAAATCAAACGACGCATTTCTAGAAATGATTACAACTCAGTGGCACCAAAACTACGCAGCTGAAGAAAGTGCCGCCTGTAGTGAGAATAATGTTCGGGGCATCGGCAAATTTACGCTCGCCATAAGTGGTTCAGTTTCAAAATATGATTACGCATTCGTCTACGATGACAGCGAAACGGAATGACGCGATATTGGTAAAAAAAAAATTCCAACGTGGGGAAGCACGCGGGCCGGCACACATGCACGACAACGCGGCTGCTTTTTTACCGATGCATATTTAGCGAAACAAACAATGAAGTAGCTTGCTTACCTTACGAAGGCCGTTTGCGCCGACCTGCCCTTGAACTCGGCGTGCCACACTCAGGAAGTGCGGTAGAAATTGATTGTCTAGGCATCTGAAGGCAAAAAGGAAACCTTCAAGGTAGGCACAACGTTAACTAGCAACATTCGGCGAGGAGCTGCAAAGATGAATAACCACTTTTACCGAGCTGCGTGAAAACGACGGACATGGCTCACTGTGGGCCGTGGGACTTGAAGGTCTGACATGAGCTGTCGTCGTTCGCACTTAGTTTAATATTTTGGCCGACAGAAACACGTACGACATCGCCACAACAGCGGGAGATTTCTCCGCTTGCATGGAGGAAGGAATCCGCTCGTTCGTGACAGCTATATTTGCATTTCGAGCACGGCGTCTGTTTTTCAAAAAGCCGGGCGGGCCAAAAACTCTATGGGGCGGACACCCCACGCTCGAGAGTAGTTACTTTCCAAAGAAAAGATAAAAAAGCAACAGAACGTCACCTTCGGTGAGAAAAATTTTTCTCCCCGTCTTTCTTTTTTCTCTCTTTCACCTTGTCGTGCGCAGACACCATAGAGTAACATGGTAAACGTACGTAAAGAGCGGCCCGCCTTTCGCGACCCTAAGGCGTAGGGTTCCTGTCGTCCACGGAAACGCCTCCTAGATTTCCCTTGCCTGCCGGATTATCGGTGGTCACATGGGAAGCGCCGGTCATCGATGAATAGATGGATGAATGTGGCTGTACCCTTTAGATCGGGCGGCGGCTAGCGCCGCCTAGCCGTAGTACTTAGTGAACTAACCACTAGATTTATCTTTTTTATTCTTTTAAATAGTAAAGTTGGACGGGTACTTTGGAGTGAAGGGTTCAATTTTCACTCGAGCCTTGACTTTAGCCACCAATCAGATAACCTCCTTCTAATTAAGTCTACCCGCTTAAAGTCTATTTTGCCCTCCATGTCCCTAAACCCCAGTGCTTTGAAAAACTCTGCGCCATCATCCTGAACTATAGGGTGAAGCCCTTTACAGAGCATTATTAAGTGTTCGGTAGTTTCTTCTTCCTCTCCACAGGCAGTGCATACTGTGTCTACACCTTCGTATTTGGCCCGATATGTCTTGGTTCGCAATACTCCCGTCCTGGCCTCAAACAGTAGAGAACTACCCCGAGTATTATCATAGATCCTTTCTTTGGCAATTTCCTGCTTAAAAGTTCGATAGATCTCTATAAGAACTACGGTGGTGGCGCCACTCAAAATGGGGTGTCTGCAAATAAGTTTTTACGTTTTTTGAAACTTAGATGCAACAAAAGCAACGCAAGAAAGTTTTCGAAAGGCGAAAACATAGTTATAATTAACCCTACGTAAGTGACATTGTCATTCAACAAACAACTTTTTTAATACAAGACATAGCCTTTGAAACTAGTAACAAACACCAAAATTGCCGATCTCGAAGGCCAAGTACAAAGACCCTCACTTCTACCTTGGCAGAGCCTCCATAGATGACGGCGTTTCGCGCTTATCTTGCAGACAAGGGAAATCTAGGAGGCATTGTGTTAGGTGGTGCACACAAAAAACTGACCGTTTTCAGACAACGCCTCCACTAAACAATGCCTGGGGAATGGCTCGCGCTCCCAGCGGAGTTGGCCTGCCTTCAGTTTTATTTATTTATTTGAGCAAGCGCCGCGCAGTGGCGCTCGCAACCACCCCGCCTATGCACCTCTTTGGTTTCTCCCACAACGGCACAGCACAACACAGGCGCAACACAGGCACAACAAAAACAGGTAAGCAAATTTAAATAACTTACACTCTAGTAATCTACTACAGTTAGTCCCAAGGCCACAAATACTTGATGAAAAGCGTTTCCTAAGCGCTTTCCTGTATCCTCGAGTAAGCGTTCCCGCGCGTATGACAGCGTTCCAGCTACACGTCGAGCAATCCAAAAAATCAACACCTTTCAAACCAAGGAATCAGTTTTTATTGTGCAATAACGCATAAAGCATACCGACAACTACTGTTTTCGATAAAAACTGCTCGAAACAACCACCTATATACTAACGAGAAATGATCAAGCTACAACTCAAACGCATTTCCCGTGACTAGTCCTAACACGATATCGTAAATTCGCGAGCACTTTTTTAATACAGGAGAAAAGCTCCCCTTCAATTCATCAACGTGTCCTTACCTTCTTTCGTGGGCATTTTGTGCTCACTTGCAATGCATATTTACCCAGGCGTGCTGTGAAGTGAAAATTCCACTAATACAGCTAACTCAGTCGCCCTTGGCTAGAACGCTTCCTTTCTGGATTGTGTAATCCACCGGGAATCTAAATAACTATCAATCTCCAAATCGTAACGTAATCGTTAGAGAAGTTGATAAAGTGTACTTTTATTTATGCTTAACATGAATCCCGCATTCGGAACTTGAACTGATTAAAATTTATTATTTGACGATATAAGTGCAGTTAGAGCTGATTCATTTCAAGACTGGTAAAGTTGAGAACATAATCAACGAGCAGTTTTAAGGTATTGTGCTAAGAAGAGTTGATCTAACATACCGCATACCGTAAAGCGGGTAACATACCGTAAAGCGGGTATGTGCCACAGGGTATACGAGATTCGAGATGGTGCTACTTGGAGGGTTCACTGCATGGACGCACAGACGGACGCATAGTTGAACAGACGGAAAGACTAGCAGACGGAGGGACAGGTAGACGGACGCGTAAAGCGGCTATGTGCCACAGGTTTTGGAAGATGAGAGATGGCAGTACTCAGCGTGTTCACTAAATGGACTCACGGACGGATGCATGGACGGACAGACAGACTAGCGACGGACGGATGGATAGACGGACGTGTAAAGCAGGTCATACCACGGTGTACCGCTATGACCTCTGTTTTTTTTTTCAACGTAAACAAAAAAGCTGAAAGACACCCTTCGCATGTTTCTCAATCTTGCATAGACGCCAAGACGATGGCGAGCGAAGCACAAGTTTTTCATTACACCACGGCGACCCCGCCCCCACAAGGACAGCTGGTATTAGAACGCTTCAGCGCCAAGTCAAATTTACCCAAGACATGCATTACATACTGCTCGGAGAACGGGGCATAAACTTAGAAGACTTTGATAGCTAAAATAACCGGGCTTTTTCTTCGTCCCTCTTTCAAAGCAAAGGCCACTTTCTGCAAGAACACCACAATCAGACCCCTTCCTTAAAAACGGGGAAAATACGCTTGTAGCATGAGAGCGGTGAAATATGATCTGCCCAGAATATTTTTCGCCATAGCACCCGCAAAAGTGAGAGTCAAAGAAAAAAGAAAACACGCACCGTGATCAAGAAGTCGGCAGAATTTAGCAAAATAAATTGTTTGCCCAAACCCAAATCACCTATCTCAATCAGCCCCTGTTGGAGCAATCGAGTTTGAATACTCACAAATTGGCCTCCGCGCTTGAATAATCAACGGCACAGCACACAGATCCATATCATACAAGGCACCTAATATCCCGAGTGCTGCGCCCCTCTTTCTTGATTCATAGAGCTGATATAAATCCCAAGTAGGCCCGTAATATTCGCTGCAGGCGGCATCACCACTACATAAGCGGCCAAAACAAACGCCCGAAGGCGGGCACGGAACTTTCAACAAGAACGACGCTGCAGCAGATGATATACGATTGCGCGAATGCAGTTTCAAATACACCACACACACACTTTAAACGGACGCGGGCACCAGCGCAACAGTGCATGCCACACTGTTATCTTGCAGACACACGGCGTGAAGTAGCCACCTTGTTAGCCGTTTTCTTTTCGTCGCTTTGCGACCACTGGGAGACCAACAAATAAAAAAAAACATCTCAAGCGAGGTCTGGGTTAGCCGGCTCATACGAGCTCCTAACGGTCACGGCTTATCCTGTCATTGGCCGCGGGTGCATGTGATTTCGTGACGTGTTTCGTAATAGCCAATAGAGTGACATGGTGACCTCCTCCTCCTATTATTTCCTCCTCTGGGCGCAAGTGAAGAGGGAGCGGAAGAAAAGGGCAAAAGTGATGGGTAGATACTCTCCTCTTCTCCTCCTATAGAATACTAACCGAACGTGTCGTGAGTGAGTGTATATAACGCGCTCTCCGCTCAATTCTCCTTCTGCATCGGCTGCGCGCACGAAAGGCACTCTCTTTGACTTCCGCTGACGGGCGATGCTTTACGTGGTAACGTGTAAATAGGGAGTTTTAGTGCTGGGTACGCATTCTCTTGGGGCGATGCGGGCTTGGGAGCGCGCGGCGTTGCGTGCCCAACCCATACCCAACCGGAATGCCTTTTAGTTGTCGCCACGGTGGCACGCACGCAAACGCAAGCCGCACGAAGGTCACGCGTGCTCGCAGCGCCATAGCGTCTTGTCGCGTAAGTATTATTTAAATATTTTTATGATTGAAAATGTAAAATTAAACATACATAGTGATCAGGACACTTTTTTATCGTGTACAGTATCCTGGTATACAAAAAAGTGAAAAATACAAGGTTACTACAATGACAGTGTCGACATCTTGTGACACTTCGTGCAACCACAGTCATGAACTTGTTAGCTTACGCGTATTGTTTTTGAGATGAAAACAAATAAAAACGTTACTCATTTGTAATATTGTCACTGCGCAGTTTTTGCGTCAGATGTACAATGCACAACGTTTCTGCAATAACAATGTTGTGGTTGTCTGTTTCAATATAGCTGCGCTAGATGGCGCCACCTATTCAACTGGTCGGGGCTTGCATATATTTAGTTTCTATGTTCCAGACCATTCTAGCTTTGGTAATCTGGCTGAAACCATGTAATCGCTATAAGTGCTCGCACTTTGGCTTATTTTAACTCGACGGCTAGAGTATCCCCAGTGCGGATACTGTGAGTTCTTGCGAAGGTGGACCTTACAAGGCGGCCGATCCATACTGTCCGAGATTTCGCGCCTTGTGTCATGCTATTTGTATAGTGGCTAGCCACTATAATATTTGCGCTTAAAACTTAAATGTCAAAGTGGTTGGTTTGGCCAGCCTCGGCTTTGCTCGCCGTGAAGGTAACATGATGCGCCAGCATGTGCGCCGGGGCAGCTTATCTCCGCTAGGTGGCCAGTGGTGGCAGCGTTGTTTGACAGACGCATCGCCCCATCGCCCCACCGATCTTGCAACGCATCTGTTTGGGGCTTCGCGCATGCGCAATATCGCCGCCCCATCGTCCTGCGTACGCAAGCCGCCTGCGTACCCAGGACTAAAACTCCCTATTTGTTTAGCTATCTTGGGTCAGCTGTGCGCCCTCGTGTTGTAGAACGTTTTGGAAAATGGTAATATCAATACCTAGAATATTGAAGGTAATCTTCCTAAGCATTATCGTTCCGTGTTCCAGCCGAATGAATGAAGCATGCATATATGAATTAACTGAGGCACATTTATTGTCACAAAACCGAAGGCTCACCACCGCTGAAAATCGCCGTGGCATCAGGAGACAACTCCACTACACTTCACTGTAATGAGAAGAAATGACATCAACTTCCTCCGAAGATGCATGTAAGATCTACCGAGAAACACCCACCCTGAATTTCACCTCAACTGCCGGAAACAAGGAGTTACAGCGCACCTATGGCCAAGAAGTAGGAGTTCATTGTGTGGACGACGACGCCTACAACATCAAACATTGCTATAGGCTTGATGTCATGGGCAGTGAGAGCTAGAGCAATACTCATGGAGTTTTGGTTTTCATGTTGTTTTCTTTGCAGCTTGTCTGATTATTCACGTTGATTATTGCATCAAGGCCCAGTAAAGTTAACAGCCTATTTAGCTATAGTAAGACCTACGTTAGAATATGGAAGTATCATATGGGACCCTTATCAGAAAGGACTAATCAATCAAGATAATCGAGTTGCTGACCCGTAGGTAGCGGGATCGAATCCCGGCTGTGGTGGCTGCATTTTCGAT
Organism: Rhipicephalus annulatus; assembly: GCA_013436015.1. Lineage (NCBI taxonomy): Eukaryota > Metazoa > Arthropoda > Arachnida > Ixodida > Ixodidae > Rhipicephalus > Rhipicephalus annulatus. Next base: position 155,018 of record WOVY01013776.1, on the reverse strand, counting down.
GGAGGCGAAAATTTTGTAGGCCCATGTGCTCAGCTTTGGTTGAACGGTAAAGAACCCCAGGTAGTCAAAATTTCAGGAGCCCTCGACTACGGCGTCTCTCACAAGCATATGGTGGTTTTTGGACGTTAAACCCTCCATACCAATCAAGTTGAGCGTGTACAAAGAGCGGCTTTCAAGATACTCTCGAACTCATTCTGTGACAGAGGTGTTGCAACAACTAAACTTACACCCCCTTTTGGAGCACCGTCGTGTATCCAGACAAAAACTTGTTTTTGCTTTCTCAAAACACATTTAACTTTGATGTAGCGCAGTACCTCGTTCCGCGACCTGTTCAGAACGTACGAAGTGATTACCACAGCAACTTTGGATCCCCAAATCTCCTATGAACACATACGCAAACTCTTATTTTCCTAGAACCGTAAAAGACTGTACGGAATTGTGAAATGATAAAAAATTTGGATTCAACACTATAGAAAAGTTTGTTAGTAAATCTGTGTGAGTGCTAGCTTTTTTAAATTTCATTGAATGTACCGAATCATAAAAATTTCATTGAATGTACCGAATCACACTGACAAAACGGCACAACGGTTTTCTTACAACAGGTTTTAGGCGCGAGTGCCGACAAGTGGGGCCTGTTTCGTTATGTTTAATGATGTCATTGCTTTCTGGCCCAGGATGCCTCGCGTCGTCGGCTGGTGCAGAGCGTGTCGATTACGAGGTCTGGACAGCCCCGTGCAGCTCTATCCGATGGGAGGAAACGAAGCCATCAAGATGTGCAGCAATATAAATGTGAGTTGAAGTGATCGCTTGCAGAACTTCTAATTTCGGTTTGGTGAAATCGGCAGTTGCGATGAAAGCTCTGGCTAACTGTCAGAGATCGAGTGAATGAGATGGCGCGCTGTGACGGGAAAAAAAAACATTCCGCGTTAGCACAGCGCGCTGTACATGTTGCACTAATTGTTCTACCAAAAAAAAAAGAGCAAACAATTCATAGATACCCGACAGTGTAAATAACTACTGAATCACCCGCCACAGTGGTCTAGCGGCTAAGGCACTCGGCTGCTGACCTGCGGGGTCGAATCGCAGCCGCATTCTCGATGGCGGCGAAAACGCTCGAGGCCCGTGTGCTTCAGGAACACTTTGAAGAACACCAAGTGGTCAAAATTTCCGGAGCCCTCCACTACGGCCTCTCTCATAATCATATGGCGGTTTTGGCACATTAAACCCTGGCAGTTTCTGTTATTATACAGTTAGGCTGAATTGAAATATATGACACTTATTTTGAATGAACTGAATACTGGGCTAATTGGAAATGCGTACCGATTCTATGTGGCATCAGCTGATATGCTGATGCTTGCGAGAGGATTCGACCGGGCTATTTGTGGAAAGTGTGTGGTAATATGGCCATGTCCAATGATTTTCTAGTCTGGGGTCACATCCACAGGATACTGAAATTATGTCAAGTACATTCTACCTTGAGGAGAACATTACCAAAGTAAACATTATCTGGAGCAATGTAAAATGCTCTTGATAATGCATTTTTGCTAAGTCCACAAGAAATCGCAACAGAATCTTGAACCTTGACATGATAGGTGACATTGATACTGCCCGTGAAAATTTGATTTAGTGCAATTGAAAGACTTGTGATCACTTAAGCTTCTTCTTAATGAGTTCGTAAGTAGTATTGAATAATTTATCTACTCATATATCTCCTTTTTATTCGGGATCGTTCCTGCATTTGAGTTGTGCACAGCACTTGTGTGTACAAATGTGTGTAAATTCTGGATACGATCCTGATTATGTAATGTTTAAAGAATTCTCGATTGCAACTTGGCACACCTCCTCAATGTCTTCGGGTAGCAGAGTTGCGCCACTAATAGAACTCGCCGCTCGCGCCCTCATTCGCCAAGCGCACTCACGTGCACGAAAAACGTCCATTTTAGGGAAAGCCAATCTTACAGTCGCGTGGATGCTTGCAACCGCCACGTCACTGGCACCACCACCACCGCTGCACAAGCAGTCTGGAGAGGCGATCCCGCTGAGTGTGGAAGTGTGGTGGTGTGATTGTGTCTTGAGACACTATCACTAAGATGTACACTAAGAACGTTCACTAAAAATGGACAGCACCATTGTGTTGTCCATTTTAGTGAACATTAGTGTTAGTGACGTCAGTGCGGCCCAGCGCCAGTGCGACCACCGTTTTCAGGGTGCCGCCCGCTCTGCCTGAAGGAGTTCAGCGGCCCTATTCGCGAGGCACCATCACGTGGTCATAGGTGATTCATTTGCACTGCAGAGAAGCCAACACTACGCAGGCGACGCCGATGCTTCACAGATTCCGGGCAGATCAAGCCTGGTTGACATCGGCTGTTGTTATTCTCGCCACATTTCTTCGGTACTGTAGTCATGTTGCCTGTTGGCCGCGATAAATGTGGTAACAAGTGCGTTTTTCATTGAAACGTACTATTAACAGCCGATGTTATTAGACACGGGTGCAAGGGGTGTTGCTATAGAAAGATTTGGGTTCAGCGAGGCAAGAATAAACGCTTGGCCATGGTCGTCGGCAGGATTTTCTTTCGGCACGGGGGGGGGGGGGGGGCGGCTACAGACCATTGTTGCATCGCGGCTTAGGGAAAGCACTGGTCTAGTTTGGGTGAGGGCAAATGCCGTTGCGGCATCAGGGGGGCAAGTGCCCTTTTTGCACAACCCTGCTGACGCCCATGCGCTTGGCTTCTTTTTATCTATCCACGGCACTGCGAAACTTGCTCTGTTTGTATTATCCACAGGGGCAGTAGTGAATACGTTATACATGCAGAGATAGTCAGCGTGTCTCTGCTGCACACGTCCCAATTGGTCTGACAAGGGGAACGCTACAAATAAAGAGAGAAGTTATACTAAACTATTCGAATTGGCAAGGTGTTGCTGTTAGCGAGTGAATTTAATCCAGCTTTCAACCTTTAAGGGAAAAGAACGGGGCTGTTGAAAAACGATTCACATCAACTGTCGTAAGCTGTGATTGTAATACAAGAGTAGTACGAAAGCCGCGCATAACGAGGGCATCGTATAGCCATTCTAGATCGCTATCTATCTCAATTCATTTCAAGACTAAATAACTTTAGCTGGCTAAATCACACAGTTAATGAAGGAGCCTTACGCGATGGAAAACTTCCGTCCCTAACTGGCTTGATCGCGATGATGACTGAAAAATAATTTAATATATGTAGATGGGAAAAACACCGGAAAAGAGGATGAAGCTAATGTGGGGCCAACTATAAATACATGCTTCACTGATTCAACGAGCTGATGCCCTTTGTTTCAGCATACCAAGAACATAAACAAAAATCAAAGCTTCTAGGCGTGACCGGAGCAACTCAGTTTTTCTCGTACCTTCATAAAAAATATAAAGAAAAGGACGCGAAAAATGAAAAATAAAGCAACGCTATTAATCTGAAGTGCGACGGCTGCTCCAACGCCGGTGGCGAGTGGCTTTCCCGCAAGACATTTGAACCCAAGATGACGTACCTTCGCGCAACTCTGCTACCTAAAGGTAGCATATACAGTAACTCTACTATGCGAAAACCCCATGTGCCCTCTAGGAAGCAGCAGAAGAAGTAATTCCTCCACTCTTTACAGGTGCTCTTGAGGGTGTGGTGGAAGACTTATTGTGTTTAAAAAAGCAGTCAATTCCCGTTTCACAACCTCAATAGAATTTGGTTGCTGTATTGGCACCGTCATTCACCGCGAATGTCTGGTGCTTCTGCTTTGGGAGAGCGCCCGAGAAGCAAAGCGCTTATGAAAAACGGCAACTATAGCAAAGACGAGAACGTGCTCACTGGCTCTACTAGTCACCTGGCTTCACAGAGTATGATGGCCCTTAGTTTCTGTGTGTGCTTTATATGCAGGGTCTAATTATACAGCATGGTCATAATTACTGGAAAACGTTATTAAGTCAGTGCCCATCATCTTGCCTTCTTTTCAAAAGTGTATATCGTCTGGTCAGAATAATTCATTTGCTATCTTTGAAGCAGCACTGATATCTAGCATGCATATGTATGCGTGGCAGTTGATTGAATCTTGAGGGTTTCGTATGGATGTAGATGTAGCCTCCATCTATCTGGCAACCTTTGTGTTGTGGTACTCTGCTTTTGTAGCTACAATGGATGTGGCCATACATTTTCTCATGCTACAAAATTCTGGTTCTGTTTGTCCAGAGCACTTATATATTTGTAGCTACAGCTCCTCACAAAATAGCATTTCCTCCTAAAAACCATACATTGAAATCTCGTTAATTTGGAATTTCGGTTAATTTGGTCACGTGTCATGTCTGGTCCCGTCCAAAATATACATTGTTCTATGACTAAAAACTCTCATTATTCGGACAAATTTGGCCGCACTTCAGTTAATTCGAACGCCCGACCGCGGTAGAGTCTTGATCGGGAAGCAGCAGCGGATTCTGCCGGTCAAATCGAAGGCGCACCAAAACAACTTTGAGATCGGATTGCGGCCTCTGAGTGAGATTCAAAACTTCGTCCATGGGTAGTACATCTCGGAGGCACCCCCCCCCCCCCAAAAAAAAAATAAGGAAGACCACACACTGGTTTAAACAACTGAAATGGAAGGCAGTGCATCACTACTGTCATCAGCAACGGTCAACCTACGGATTTGCCCTTGCTTGTTTCTTGCACCTCGAACATGTTTGCGTGACAATTGAGTTGGATTGCTCACCTCTAGTGTGCTTTAAATTATTTATCTGTACGTGATCAGTGCCATCTGCAGTCTTACTATTTGCTGTTTTTTTAAAGTTTGCCGGTTTTTATTTTGTTTTTGTCACCGTGCATTTGTGTGCGTGTGCGTGCGTGCGCGCGCGCGTGTGTGTGTGTGTGTGTGTGTGTGTGTTTGTGTGTGTGTGTGTGTGTGTGTGTGTGTGTGTGTGTGTGTGTGTGTGTGCGTGTTGTCTACTTCAGGCACGCGCGCGTGACCACCATGCGAGCGACACCAGGATGGCTTCCCCTCTGTCTCCTGCAGCCCCAAACTCCCCAACTCCTCCAGCGATGATTTGGCTGCGAAGGTGAAATATTTGAAGGCGTTGCAAGCGGGAGTATCTCGAAAAGAAGAGATTGTTATGCCTGCGAGTCCACACCGAACGTCCATGCCTCTGAAAAAGGCAATCTGTGTCAAGGCCAGCACGTGAGCCCGCCTGACGCGAACAACTCAGCGGCCTCATCACGCGGCGGCGGCGGTCTGTCACGCAACGCACAGCGAGCCCCCTCAGCCCATGAGCCCGTTGAAGCAATCGGCGACTTCCAGTTTGGCGAGTCTTACGCAATGCGTGACGACGTCACTCGTCCTTGGCTGCAACCACGCGCAGCGGCGCCGGATTTGATGAGCATGACGTGGCCCAGCGGCGAGCCCCATTGGAGGATTCTGACCTCACGGCCAGCGGCGCTTCTGGTTGGACATTTAGTTACTCAAAGGATACACCCGGTGCCTTAAAAACAGCCCTGCGGCGCGTCGCCAGCAGTAGACCTATGTGTCAGAAGAGAGAGCACGGCTCTTCGAGTCTCTAAACTGTTTGCCTCAGAGCCAAATTTGTAACGCCTCTCTTTCTGTGCTGTAAATAAACGTTGGTTACCTCACCGTCGTCTCGTCTCCTGGTCTATCAGCTCTGCGCAGAAGCAGTCGCGAGCTGAGAAACCTAGGCTACCAAACGACTGGTGACCGTGTTGGCGGAGATCGGAGCAGTGGCGCCTTCGGGACCGTGTCGGCGTCGCCCGGCTGTCGTAACAAGATGAAAAAGTTCAATGTGAAGAAAAGCACGCTGAGCACTTACGTGAAGAACGAAGAGAAAATTATGCAAGCGTATGACGGGGACACATTTGGCGACCAAAGGAAGAGGCTTCGAACGGCAGCACATGCCAAGCTAGAAGAAGGGCTGTTACGCTGAGTTGTTGTTTTGCGCAATTTGCCCTTGAGCGGCCCTCTTATCTGTGCACAAGCAGAGAAGTGCGTGGTGACTATGAACATGGACTCCTTCAATGCGTCAAAAGGTTGGTTCGACCGCTTCAAGAAGTGACGCAGGCTAGTGTTCCGCAATGTGTGTGGTAAAAGAGGTGCGGTTGACGAAAATGTCGTGCAGGACTGGCGGTCTGGACTATCCGCGCGCCTTACTACATAGGAGCCGTGCAAGATTTTCAACGCTGATGAGACAGTGCTGTTCTATAAGGCTCCTCCTGACAAGGCAATTGCGTATAGCGGGGAACCATGCGTCAGTGGAAAATGAAGTAAAGAGTGCGTGACAGTTCTGGCTGCTAACATGACCGGCACAAAGCGGCTGCCGCTGCTGGTGATTGGGAAGGCTGCGAAGCCAAGATGTTTTAAGAATATCAAGCAGTTGCCTGTCGACTACCGGTTCAACAGAAAGGCTTGGATGACTGCCGAACTATTTCAAGCCTGGCTGCGTCAGCTAGACCGCCGCTTCGCGGCCAAGGCTCAGAAGGTGTTGTTCGTGCTAGACAACAGTAGTGCCACACGAATATGTCCGGGCTCGAGAACATTGAACTGCTATTCCTGCCTCTGAACACAACGGCTTCCCTGCCACCGATGGACCACGGAATCATACAGTTCGTGAAAAGCCACTATCGACGGCAGGTACTCGAGCGGATGTTCCTCTGCATGGAGTCAGGCAAGCAGTATGAAGTAAGCCTGCTAAGCGCAATCCACATGCTGACATACGTCTGGAACAACACACCGCCTGCAGTAGTCGCAAACTGCTTTAGGCATAGCGGCTTCATGCACAACGCTGCTGATCCGCGGGTGGTGGCCGATGAGGAAACCGGCGAAGAGCAAGACGGCCGCTATGTAAGCATCATGCCAGCTTATTTGCCCCTGGGGAATTTCTTCGCAGTTGACAGTGATATTGTCACCGAATTCTCGGACGGCGAAGGGGAATCGGCTGACGAGGACGTAAGTGATGCTGATGAGCGTCCATGCCACACTGTGACGGAGGCTGCGCATGCGTTAGCCGTTTTGGAGGACATATGCATGTTTCCTCGGACAGTGTGTGAGGACTAAGCCACCTGCAGGAACTTTGCAAAATTGTGACTTCGTTGCACATTGCATCCGTGAAGCAAACCGCGATCATAGACGTTTTCAAGAAATAAAAGTCTGATGGTGTAGAAAACATTTTTCAAGTTTTTGTTCGTACTCGCTATAATTCGTACCCTCGGTTAATTCAAACATTCTCTCCGGCTCCGTGAAGTCCGAAAGAACAGGGTTTTACTGTAATAGCACTCATAGACAACTTTCAGCATCTTTATAACAAGAAATCCAAACAATGTACAACATCTCGGGAAAATCAAGGCTTGAAGCGATGAATGCTGGCGTTAACATTTTGACATTCCTTCCATTTGTCCTGGTGAAAGCTAGTCCTGTTGTCCAAGCATTCGCTAAAGTAGCTGTTAATCATTTCAATTACGATAGGGCCCCTCAAGCTAATTTTTAATCCTACATGATGATGTGAAAAGTTTGTGTTGATAATGCACTATGGTCCACCAGTATATGGCGAGTTCAGTAAACTATCCAGTTAATTACCATATTGCACCTGTTGCTTGATATTTCCCGCTGGTGCAAATGCAATTTCGATAAAACCATCTTTCTGTCTAAGAAAAACTACAGTTTTAAACATTGGTCATTTTTAAAACATTCAGTGTGATTCCGCATAATGCTAAATCAAATACAATTGTGTCATCAGAAGTATAGCCTCACTCCTTGAAAGGAACATTAGTAAAGCAAAATATTAAGTTAGAAAAAATCGATGAATTATATTTTCATATCTATTATACTTAAATTGGCCATCATAGAATCATTACCGAAAGAGAACATGAACAATTCTTTGATATCTTTGAAAAAAAAAAACCTAGTTTCTGGACATCAATAGGATCACATGCTACGTGACGCCAACAAGCAAAAAGAGTGTTCCACACTCGCCGCAATGGCAACAGGCAAGGCCGACTGACGCTCCCACGATTAAAGGGGCCCTGCGACACTTTTTGATCATGTATTTATTTTTCATTGGTTTTTCTGGGCTGTGGAACACGCCGATGTCACTGCGCACATGTTATAGTTTTAATCCTTGGGACAAAGTACCTTGATTTCAGACTGCGGCGACTGACGTCGACTATTTTTGTTATGGGAAGTGACGTCATGTCTTGTGACAGGACGACAAACATCACTCCCTCTTGATTACCTTGATATGAGAAATAGCGTGCAATGTTCATATGGTGGTAGCTAAGCCATACGAGTGAATGCTGAGAACAGCAAAAACCTTTTTTAAACTTTCTCATAAAGAAATCATTTCTGTTTCTAAATAGTGTATTTTCAGAACAACGAACGCAACACTTAGCCTGCGAACAAGGCTATGGTATGCCAGAAACTAAAAGTGGAAATGCATCCCAAGTTTTTAGCGAACTAAAAATGCGACAGTCGGTGGGCGCCAGCGTTGCCGTGGAACGCGTCTTGCATGCAAGCCAAGAAGAGACCACGCCCAAAGCATATGGGTGTATCTTACACAGCGTGACCGTGGGAGCGTTTGCTACCGAATGCGCGTGGTTCGTAGTAACCATGCTAACGACCCCGTCAAAGAGAGCGCTAGTGACGTATTGTGTGAAAGCCACCATGAGGTGACATTTCCGGAAGGTCTTTGAGACGCGTACTGCGATTGGTAGCAGTCTTTGACGTCGGCAGGCGAGTGAAATGCAAAAGAAAACGTTTGTCGTCGTCTGCTCGAGTATTGAACTTTGAAGACTCATGACTTGACTTTCCGTGCACCAATTTCGATCACTCTTGTTGCATTCGTCTCGGTAATTATAGATGTACGCGTTTCGGTGCTAAATAAAACTGTCCCAAAATTGTCGCAGGGCCCCTTTAAATGCAGATATGTACTCTATAAAGTGGACAGGGAGATCACAGCCACTGTAGCTCAGTTGCAGAGCATCGGACGTGTTATTCGAAGGTTATCTTTTCGTCCACTTTTTTTTCTTCACATTTACATTTCAATTACTTCTTATAACGTTTCCTGTACTTCACTCTGCATCATTGTTTATTGGTTCTCATTGACAATGTTTCCATAACATGTGCGCCGATAGCATGGTATGCAATAACTGACGGGTGTGGGAACAAGTACAGAGAGAGCGAGAAAAACAAGAAATAGAGAGATTTCAAGAAATATTGAGATTGAGAGAAAGGGAAGAAAGATAGAAAGAAAGAGGAAGAGAATTAAGGCGAGAAAGACAGAAATATAAATGGATACAAGCACCACAGTTTCATCACAAGGTTGAACTAATGAATGCGTAAGCTACAAATTTGAATGGTATACGAAGCGAGGCTGGCAGCAAACTCTTCTGAATTAAATCTCATGCAGCTCTAAAAAACACTGGTGCAAGAGAGTACGGCTGCTCCAAGGACAGTATTCGCGCGGTTTCTTCACTGCTAAGAGCAGTGCAGCACGCCAACTCTGCCGAGATGGCGTGCGCGCGCTAGCAAAGGAGGCGGCGCCCGTAAAATCTACGTTCCTAGTTGCTGCTCAAGTTACTCCCCCCACCCGGTCACATCTTCTCATGCTTGTTAAAAAGAGAGGTGGGGCGTTTGCTCTCTGCTTGAGCCTTTGACAGCCGGTCTAACCGGCGGGGGGGGGGGGGGGGGGGTCCTTTCACATGCGTTCTCAGCACAACAGAGATGGGCAGGCTCGTTTGATCTCTGCTTCAGCCACATTCGTTGCCCCCGCTCGTGCAATATTACCCGAGGGTGGAACGTGCGACGCTACCGGAGATCTTATCAGTTTGGACCTTATATGCAACATGATGGCAATGGCGAAAGCCTGTGGAAACTGCCCAAGTAATTGTTATCGCAACAGAATAGTGCGGAACTGGGTGGACGTGCTTTGTTTCAAGCACGTCCACCCAGTTCCGCACCTCATTCAGGCTTGGCACTACTAATGCAAAGCTGACTTAATTTGTTCGTATCATTTAGTAGTTTTGTAGATAATAAGACCTCTGGCCAGCCCATTCATCGAGGTTGACGTGATGGATGTACGATGTAGGCGTTTTTTTGCATGCATGTGCCTTCTGGGGAAAGGAAAAGAGAAGCACAGAACAGGAAAATTGTTCAGAAGGGAGAGGAAGAAACCGAGTACAGGAGAAAGAAACAAACACGAGCACAGAGAAAGAACTTTGCTAATTAAGACTGTGCGAATGAGTTTTTTGATAGTCTAGGTCGGCCACCAACTCTGCGGTTATTCCAGCCTTGCACCACTAACGCAAGCTGCTCACATTATTATTATTATTATTATTATTTCTACGTTTTAGACACGTTGGCTAAATATAGTTTCCTCAAGCTAGCCATGTGAAGTGTCTGGCTTTATTACAACACTACGCTGTCAGTTTTTATTAATTAAGAACCATGTAGGTCTTAGCAAATGCCATCAACCTATGATGCCACGGTGAGCGGTGTGGGAGCTTTATCACCATACTCGAAGGTGCAGTGCAGATATTTTGAAATATTTATGTTGTGTGTTCTCTCATTTCTTACCTTGAGAAAGTGTAAGCCTACTGCAAAATGGAGTAACCTTAAAAGAAAGGTGTAGAAAAAAGCTTGTCAAGCAATAAATTTTCAAAGTTGAAAATGAACCAATTAGCCTGTAGAAAAGTACTTTTTGATTAAGTACTTAGGCTGTGAACCTTTCTTTTTTTTGCAGTGCTCAGATGAATTTGAAGGCAGCATCCTATCGGAGATCGTCAAAATCGACGATATGACTTCCAAGGACGAGTTCGAGGCTGGCCCGCTGTCTGTCACGAACAACTTATGTGACAGCGACGAAGAATTTGACTACTGTTGCAGGAAGGCCAGTAGTCGCAATGCACCGGTGACTGAAAAACCCTTAGGACAGCCCAGTGTTGACATTAGCGACACCACATCAACTGCTGCAGTGGGTTCCGACCCCCCGTTGTTCGCTAACTCTTCTGAGCACGAGCACAGAGAGGGTCAAACTTCTATGTCCACCTGTGGTGATGCAGGACAGGCATTGACCACACCCGTCGTAGCGCCCATCGTAAGCATGTGTGCAAACCCTGATGTTTGTATGGATGCAGATAAGCCCACCGACAATGTTATTTCTGACAGCGCATCATTGTGTCTTGACTCCAGCTTGTTTGAGTGTGATGAGGAGCCCTGGAGCCAAATATTTGACTCTGAATTGCCATGTGCTGACAATATGTCGGTGGATGCAGAGAAGCCTACTGACACCAGCAACAGTAAGTTGCTGCTTGCCGACTCTACTGTGTCTCTAGTTACAGGGGAGTCGACCAGCAACATCTGCTACAATACACCAGGTGGAGGCTCTAATGTGTGTGTTGATAAGGAGGTGAATGTATATATGACACCTCAAAATTCCGTTGTCATTTGTGATGATGCAAATCGTCTGACCGCTGAAAAGGAGGAAGTGGGCAATGATATAGCCTTCTGCGATGAGCAAGCAGCTATCGAGGGTGTGCTCATGGATGACGGAAGCTTTTTGTCGAGAGCTGCCAGTTATTGCTCCAGTCCTACAGATAGAAGGGAGGTGTACTCGCCGGAAGGCTCGGTAGTTGCAAGTGAAACGCAGTCTGTGGGGTTGGTGAAGCCTTCACAGACTAGACACGGTGACGATTCAAGAACGGTTATAAACCACCCTGCATCTTCTGCCATGCCGAAGGCTATCCCTGAACCCACAGTTGTGGCCAGCCGAATCAGTGCGCCAGGTCTTCTAGAAGTTTCCTTAGAGGATCGCTTACATGATCCTCTTGAGCCATCACTATACATTGCTCAGAGCATGTCTATTATTGATCCTCAAAATTTCGTGCCACGGGGCTTTAGTGCTGAAGATTTATGTACAAATGCCAGATTGACAGAAAAGATTTCATTGCGGTCCAGTGACCTTAACGTTAAGTACTTCACTGAGTTGAAGGGTGATGCGGGTTGTGAAGGTAGATGTCTTTCACAGACTGCTACTGCTCTAGATCAGCGACCTCCTAGCAGTTTGAAGAGAACGAGGAGCCCCTCGCCAAGTGCAACATCAAGCACTACTGTTCGACCATCTAGTCATGCAGGAGGTGGTTCAGGCACTTTGCAACAGTGCATGTCAACTGGATTACTACTGCGATCAACAAGCACTTTATCCAACAAACCTTCTAGTTCTGATGTACAGGAGGACAAAGTGAAGAGAGATAGACGAGATTGCGAACCAATCAAAGTTACCATCGGCACGAATAAAACGGGGGAAGCTGTTCTCCTTTCTGTTAAAAGACTACAGAAAAGCGTGCAGAATGTAGTACTCAAGGTACCATCCGATGCCGCCACAGGTGGTAACACAGAGACTGCAGCTGTTCATTCAATGAACGAACCGGCAAGTGCTCAAAATTCAAGGACAAAACCACAGGAGCCGGTATCGAGTACAGCTGCAAGGAAAGGGCGTAAGAGTAAGACAACAAAAAAGCGAAATAAATCTCCTCTGCCTCCGAATCAAAAGGTCACTCGTACTGGTTTTGCAGCCGTGGACAAGTTGAACGCCATCTACGCAGCCTTGGCTGCACCGATGGTCAATGAAAGTGCACCAAAGAAGTCCAAGGTAAATGCAAGAGCTCAGAAGCAAAGTGGCCGAACCTGCCCAAATAAAAAGAAGAGGCAGCCTAAAAGTGTCCAATAGCGTCACCTAAAGTCCACGGATGTTAGTCATTATGACAATGTTCTTTCAGAGTTGTTAAATAGCAGTGCATAGCCGTGTTGCTGTTTTTTTGTTTTCTCTCAAGATATCAAGAGCCCAGCAGCATAACCTGCATTGTGATTTTGTGTTTAAAAAAAATATACTTGTTCGAATCATTTACAGCACATTGCCTTGCATTTATTCTCGTGATTGATAGCTTTACTATTGAAACATTTTCATTGCAATGCATACAAGGCTGTCATCATAGAATACACAAAGATTGGGAGTGCTAAATAGTGCACTTGAGTTATGAATGCTTCAAGGTACGAGTGATGGCAGAGAATCACAATTAACAGCAGTGTGTTCAAATGCCAAACAGTTGGCACAGCCACAAGTAACAAAGGGAAGTAGAATACAAACTGTGCGACCATGGCGGCAAGTGTCCCTTGTGCAGTCTTTGATGTGCCAGGCCACTGGTGCTTACCGAGCTTTGAGCGCAAAACTGATGCTGCGGTATGCCCTCTGCCGAGTGCGACGGTGCCGCTCAGTAAAATTGGCATTTTGCCTGGGTCTCCCATCGGTCCCGGAAAGGGCAGCAGGGGTGCGGCTGTGTGTACCAAATGATGCAAATTGCATCTCAATATGGAGAAAAATGACAATTCTGTAAAATGGGTGGTCTTTTCTCGTAGAGGTTAACAGCTTAAGATGTCTAAAATAATTTTTCATCAAAATATCTTTTCTGGGAAGTAACTAGTCACAGCTCAGATATTCATACAAAGTGTAGTATCGCAATGAGAAATTGCAAACATAATACATTTTGGCGAAATTCTTGCAGACGTATATGTGGCCAAAAAATTGTATAATATTACTGAGTTTCAAACACCTTACTTAACATGTACCAAACTTGGTATAAAAAAAGGAGTGGTACTTGTAAATGTATTTTTTTTCACAAACAACATTCCGAGAAGTTTAAAAGGCAACCACGTGCCCAAAATTTTTTTCTATCTGAAATATTCAATCAGTTCACTGTTTTCAGTGCATTAAATCAGCACGATTTTTTTCCTAACACCTTCGCCATAGCCGCGAAATTGGCTGGGAAATTTGGAATAAAATAACCCTGTAACTCACTCAATGATCATTGCATACTGCTAAATTAGGGTAATTTGTGTCAATCAGGCTGGCAGGCTAAAAAAACACAACTCCTTCCCGATGCAGCGTAGGCTGTTCAGTGGCTGCGCGTGTTGTGTTCCCAGATAAATATGCTGCCCAGTCTTACATTTTAGTTGCAACACGTGCTCAGATACCGTGCAGTCTGCATAACATTAAAGTGTTTCTTGTGCAACGAAAAAAGTAATAATACGCTTCACATAGCCAAAATACCTTTAACACCTGAAGTACTTAGCGAGGTTAAACGCCAAAGCGAGGCGATGGCAATAAAACTCTGAATAACAAGAAAATTTTGAAAGTTACACATGATGGAAACAATCTGAATAAAATGTGCTCGAACGTTAGCAGTTATGTTCAAACAAGCGTTTGCACTGCTCAAATAGGCAATTTGGCCACACACACAGAAGAAAGGTCTCTTCTAACAAAAGGCCATCTTCAGTGCTCGATCCGCTACACAGGCAGGGCTGTCGGCAGTGTCACGCTACGTTACGGGTGAACTAAAGTACCGGTGAAAACGAATTTAACGAAATTGAATGTATTAGCAAGTAGGCAAACTCCGCGAGGCACACCTAACGCGAAGCAATATGTTGTGTTGTCACCCGATGCATCAACCCGAGTATCACGGTAGTGTTACCGCACAAAACGAAAAAGAACCGAAAAGAACGACATTGACACCACGCCCTCGTTTTCCGTTCTCGGTCTTTTTGAGCAATAAGAAAAAAAGAGAGTAAATGAACTATCAATATGCCTAAGCATATGCATCTTAGATACAGTTGATGCTTAGAGCTAACAGGCACCGTCCACACACATGTATTAATTAGTAAACTAAAATTGATGTGCATCACGAGCGGGCCCCGTTGAAAACGGCTGCGAACCAAGGGCACCGCAAAAATCTGTTCAATTCCTTTGCTGAACCTCAGCGGCACACACACAAACTGCTTTGTACTCCAAACAATCTAAACAAACAAACAAAAAAACTTGCCCAAAATCACATTTCGCCATCATCCCCGTGAAACAGTTTGGACAAATATTCTCCCTAAGTAAACAAATGATGATTTGTCATCAACTAGTTGAAAACAAACTTGTTTGAAGGCGTTGTTCTCGTGCTTACGCAATTAACAAAGCGCTGAACGGAATAACGCGAGAGCGGTATTCACTATTTCACTTCGAGTGCTCCACAATATGAATCCACAGGTTTAGTCTTCAGGATGGTGCACCTTCGAAATAATCAGCACTCACAGAACACACAGGTCGACTACAGAGCGCAGGCACATTTCGAACTAAACACCGACTAATAAACTCTGATTGATTGATATGTGGGGTTTAACGTCCCAAAACCACAACATGATTATGAGAGACGCCGTAGTGGAGGGCTCCGGAAATTTAGACCACCTGGGGTTCTTTAACGTGCACCCAAATCTGAGCACACGGGCCTACATCATTTCCGCCTCCATCGGAAATGCAGCCGCCGCAGCCGGGATTCGAACCCGCGCCCTGCGGGTCAGCAGCCGAGTACCTTAGCCACTAGACCACCGCGGCGGGGCGACTAATAAACTCTACCGACCGAGAAGCCACACGCACACACACGGGAGGGTTTTTCGCCAGCACACGCAGTGACAAGGCGATGTCGGTCCCTTTCCCGCGCACTGCGCCCGAGCGCGCAGCATACCTTTCCTTCCTCCGTGGCGCAGCAATAACGGGCAGCCAAGGTTGTCTAGGCGACGAGACTTCATGTCGTCGGTGCACTTTCAGACTGGCTAGATGCGGTTCAACGCATTCCGGCCCTCTACTGATAGCGCGGGCGCTGCTTTTTTTTTTCTTTTTTTGCGGCAGTGATCTGGTGCGTTATACTCGTTCTTTAACAGCGGATCTGAAGCGCAGTGAACATTGTGATGGTGCAGTGCGGCCGGCACGAGCTACTAGTCAGAATGCGCATTTGCAATATTCGAGAGATATTTAGTGCACCTTCACCGACCTAGTGCAGTGAACACTGGTAAAAAAAAAAGCTAAGCTGATGCTTTTTGCTCAGGTCTATGGGTCTTTAGGGACTGTACATTCAGGGTAACGCATGCGATAGTTTATCAGCACTTTCATTTCGGTAAAGACATTGCAACATTGCATGCATCGGCCTTCACACTATTCGATGAGAACATATTACCACGTGCGTACTGCTAGGAAGACGAAGACGACAGCGCATACGCACATCTGCACGCTCTTATGAAGCAAGCAATAACAAGAAAGAATAGGAACGCTCTGGGGCACAGTAAATAAAAATACATACCTGCTGCTACTTTCTCCACCTGTTAAATACTACTTCTATCTTCACGTTGCGACAATACATTTGTACTAAGCTTTCAGTCCTTGGAACAAGACCGTGGCTGAAAATATTTCATCAATGTTGTTTTCTCACTACCTACAAAGTCAAAGCTTTGACCAGAGCACGCCTGCTGGGGAAGTTACATAAAAAAGAAAGAGAATCGCACACACAAAAAAAAAACGGAAAAAGAGAGAAACTCAAGAATGCGTTTCGGCTCCCCTGAGGAGAGCTTTGTTCGCAATTTAGTGAACAAGGCTCCCATGATTGTGAGCAAGGCTGCGTCAAGGTCACCGAAATGTCCTTATTCCGCATTTTTCTTTATGGTCGGTGTCCTCTTCTTAATTTCCATGACGCACTTTTAAAAACACATGAAGAGGAACATTCGCTACAGTAATTAAATAAAACGTGCCTGCTAAAAATACATGACGTCATTGTTCGTTTTAAGGGATCTGATGGCCTGCTGACGTGGTGGTTATGGCTAAACAACTGCGCTGTTTTTTTTTGCAGGTTTAAGACGTTTTATCTCCAGCTTTGAATGCTTCGATCTTATGGGGGAAGGGCGGGGGGAGTGTTCCATGCATGGCTACACCATTGTACGCAACATTACCTTGTTCAGGCAAATCAGTGCACTTTTTGAGTGTTGACTAATCACGCAAATGGCACAGATGAAAGAAACAGATACAGGAGAATTGGCTCTTACCCTACTGGACAAGCGGTGCTCCTATCGCATCTACCGTCATGTAGTAGTTTGCGTGCTTTATCCATGAAAACTGCGTTTCGGTCACATTACTTCCTGCTTTCATTCATTACTAGACCCGCAAGCAGCTAGTATTAGAAGCCTTTCTGGTATCAAGATGGTTAATGTATACTAACAGTATAAACAAAACTGCCCAAAAATGTCGTGCATTTGTAGCCTTGTAGGCACATGTGCTCAGATTTGGGTGCACGTTAAAGAGCCCCAGGTGGTCGAAATTTCCGGAGCCCTCCACTACGGCGTCTTTCATAATCATATGGTGGTTTTGGGACGTTAAATCTCACAATTCAATCAGTCAGTCTATAGCCTTGCATGATAGAGAGTATGATCAGTTTATAATGCTAAATTAGCAAACACACCTTAACTGACTATGCACGTTGCGTAGTCAATGCGGGCCACTCTAAGAGTACCTGAGAGGAGCTGATAATTATATCCGGCTCACTGTCATACCGTCAATAACGGTACGGTAAAGAGTAAAAAATTGAGATCATAAATACCTTGACACGAGATGCTGGCGTGTCCGGGCGTCTCAAATATATGGACATTTATGTCACGTGGCATTGTCACCTTAAATCATCACGTAGTCACATTATACAAGTAAAGATTCTCAATGTCCTGCAATCTCACAGCTTGTAGTGGGCTAGCCCGGTATACTTTATAATTGCGAAAAGTGAATTTTTTGGTTGTGCCCGACGTCCGTGTCCATTGACATCGAAGTGTGACTTGATCACTTGGTCACGCGCATCTTGTTATCGTCGGATTTTGGCGCCGGTCACGCGATTTTCCCCATCACGGTGCCCATAATGTTTTGGCGTTAAAACAGTGCTAATACTCGAGGATGCACCTGCCGCACTGGATTAGAAGGTAAAGCCTCGATCTGGGCACGGGTTCTTCTTCCGGTCGCTACGTGAACATTTCAATTAAAATAAATGCAACATCCGTGAACTTGTATGTATAGGTGCACGGTAAAAAAACTGCAGGTAGTCGGAATTTATCCGGAATTCCAACCACCTACTGCATTCCTTATTCTAAAATTGTGACTTTGGCTCGTGAAAATCAAGCATTGGTTAATACTAGCGAAAATGCGCTAATATTCACATTTTAAGACAAAAATATGGCAAAAATTTTCTTCAGTTATTGAGTCAAATGTCTAATATATGTTTTTCTTAGAAAAGATAAAAAAATAAGAAGAAATACCAGCATTTATAATTTTAATATAACTTCCTGTTCGAAACTGTATGCTGAGGCTGCACCGCATAAATGTTTTTTTGTAACAAACCAGCGAAACAGTGTCACGCAGACCAATTTACTACGTGGCATGTCGACAAGGCAAAATACGTGCTGCAACCCCAAAGAAATTGAATAAGACCGATGATTTATGTGATTTCGTGCTACATGTTGCCTCTTCATTTTCCAAACATGTAAGCATTTTTTACGTAACATCTATAAAGGTTATTATATTGTATATGTAGAAAGAATGCAAAAATTATGTAAGACAGATCTGTGGAATAGAGGTTGCTGAAAAAAAATTGCAGATCTTACACCGAGTTTCTCAAGGCCGGGGCAGAGCAGAGCTCGTAGGCATTCGTTTGGTTCTATTCAGGCAAATGTGCATTCTCTTGCCGATGCATTAAGTGCTCCTGTGATCATATCGTAAATTACGAAAATTGGCCTGGCAAAATCGGCTTCCATTGCGATTCACTTGGAAATGAGCGCTTCAAGCATCATTGTTACCATATTCAGAATAATGCCGTAATAATTAGCCTGCCTAATTGGCATATCTGATGCTTGATATAGATTGCATTACATCTTAGTCCAATCTCGTCCAAATATGTTCTTATAAGTGAAATTGCTTTAATTAGACGAGCTTGCCCAAAAGATGCTTAATCTTGATTAGGTTGCACTCTTAGTGAACGAAAGCTTAATTCATTCTTAAGATTTATTAGCCGCCCCGCCGCGGTGGTATAGTGGCTAAGGTACTCGACTGCTGACCCGCAGGACGCGGGTTGAAAGCCCGGCTGCGGCGGCTGCATTTCCGATGGAGGCGGAAATGTTGTAGGCACGTGTGCTCAGATTTCGGTGCACGTTAAAGAACCCCAGGTGGTCAAAATTTCCGGAGCCTTCCACTGCGGCACCTCTCATAATCACATCGTGGTTTTGGGACGTTAAACCCCACAAATCTAATCAATAGGCTTTATTAGCCATAACTTGACTGCCTTAATTAGTCCCACTTAAGATTACCTCGGCTCCCTTTGCCGAGCTCGGTACGAAGGGGAAAACTGGGATCTACACTCATTGTAATAAAGTGTAATTAGACGTTGATTTAATTAGCCTATTAAAGCTTAGCTGAATGAGCACTATCATTCTTAACTGACCTTAATAAGGTTAACTTAACTTGGAACAACTATGCTGAACATGACTTGACGTGGCCGCGTCGTCATTATTATGATAGTTTCTTACATACACCATAAAGTGGACAAACAACGGGAGTAACACCTCTGCTGTAAGAGAAACCACTCCTGTCGACTCGGTGTCCTGAACACAAGTTTCAAACCGAGGGCGAAGGTAATACGCGTGCATGCTTAGTTCTCAAAGATAGCAGAAAAGCATCGCACATGGTTAAGAACGAAGCACAACCAATTTGACTGTGGCTCAGCTATGCGGCACGCAGTAACCGCGAAGTGCAATATTATAGAACGGGTTCGTATTCGCGATGTTTCACTAACCAAATAAGAATGTGTAGCCTTCGAGAGTCGACACACGTTCGATTATTAGAAATTTTCCAAATAGTTGCCTTTTTAACCACGTACTTGGTCTTGAACGTATACAGAGAAAGCCGGATATGAGTTTTTTGCATGGTAGAATACTTGATTGCCATACAGCATTCCTGCGTTCCGTTAAAGATGGGACCATAACATTTATTTTTTATTCATCGGGTGAACGAAATTTAACTACCGATGTCAGGTCTTGCCCTTCCTGTGTAGAAACAAACTGTCAATCACCTCTGGCTCATACCCGCATAACGAGACCCGAAAGTTTACTGGTATGAGCCACACGTGTCTGGAGGAAAGAGTTTGACTACGTGCGTGACGGGAGTTTCACGCAAATGATTGATTAGAAGTGTTGCTATAGATTCGGAATTCTATATAACAAACATGCAAGTGTTGACTTCTGAGAACGAACAGGAGTACGTGCGCACAGAAAAATATAGTTCTTCTCAAGTCGCTCGTTGAGCTGTATGCTGGTAATTCTTTTATTACCTTCAACCTAAATACATAGGAGTCTTCAAGTTATTCAGTTTTGTTTGAAAAAGAAGGGTTTTTTCTATTTGTGTGTAAGTTTTGTTGCCCTGCGAACCAGCAAAGTTTTGTAAGGTGAGTTGCTGCTGCGGCTTGTACGATTCTGGCCACCAGGCATAGCAAGTTTGTGTAAGAACCTGGCAAAACACCGAATAGTTCTGCGACCCTCTTCAGTTCTGAGTGGTTCTTCGCAAAACATCATGTGCACTATAGGTAAATAAGACTTTTAGAATTTACGTGAGTGAGTGAAACAAGTTTTGTATAGGTCCACAATCAACGCGAGTTAACTCAGCGTCACCTGGTTAGGCTTCCTCGGGACGGTCAGGGGCCTCGCGAACCCTCTGAACGGCCATGGTTTGAGAAGTGAGGTCCTGGGCATTAGGTTTGGAATTTATTTGCTCTATTTGCGATGTGTATTGGGTGATGAAGATATAAAAGCTATATTTCTTACTTGACTAGCGGAAACGCATGTTCCAAATAGTTGAGCAGCGATAATTAGCGCGTTGAAGCAAAGCCGTCAACAAATAAAGGCCTGTTGATCATGAAAGCATTCAATATTAATGTGACAATTACCGCTTTGGTAATGATAATAAACGAGGATAAAAATAATGAGGACCACGTTGAAGTAGCGCTGTCAACAAGCAAACAGGCCATGAATGGTGTTAACGATGCGGATGGTGAAAGCATTGAACATGAGGAATAAGGCGCTGATGATGGCGGTAGTGAATGTTTATGCAGAAAACGCTCAGTGCCGTTAGCAATGGTCAACGTGAACGTTTAAGAGGGTGGTGATAATTGAGATAATATCAATATTATCCTGTTTAACTTATGAAGGGGGTTATTATGGTAAGTAGTGGTGATGATGAAAATTTTGCGTTGAACAAGAGTTCTCAGCAGGTAAATTTCTCCCATACAATAGAGAAAAGCAACTCGCGTTATTGGTGTTCCCAGGCCACAAATAGGTGGGCGTTTCTTTTATCCTAGAAATTATGCTAAATTTGCCAGGTTTTTTATGTGTTTCAATGGAATGTCTTTACATACACGAAAAAGAAATACATCCTTACAGAAATGGATTGCTTTTGGGAAACAAAAGGTTAAAGGAAAAAAAATACCACATTCAAGTAAATATTGTTCATCTTTCCCTGAACAATTGAAGTTATACCGTTGGAACATGTTGAAAGCAATGAGAAAACAGGCGCATGAGTGTGGGGTGGTGGGTATACGTCGCCATACTTTAAGACGGTCACAACGAAATTATGGTCGCCGATTACGGCTTCTAAATGTGATGCGCGTATAACGAAGCCGGCGGCGCGATGAAACAGTTGTTATCGCAATCTTTGACATCGCAGTAAAAAAATACTTGTTAAAGCATTTGTCCTTTCACAGCTATAATGGAGATGGAAATCTCGGAAAGTATGACCCCTAAATGATTTCCAACTTGTAGCTTGTTCCGGATATTGTGAAGAACGGTTGAAAAGTCCACTTTAATACACATAAAAAAACGAGCAAACTTGTGCCCCGCAAAAGAACAAGTTAGACAAAAATAATTACGCCCAGAAAACCTTGCCTTCTTCCAAGTTCGGCACTTCGTCGCCTTCTATTATCCCGCGCAGCTCGCATGTGCCTGGGTTGCCAATGTCGATTCTTGTAGTCCCCACCGGCGCTTCACTTGTTCTGATTCGCAAGCACACCTCAGGCAACATTAAGGGCGTAGAAAATGACTGGCGCGCGAACTTCAATTGTATCTTGCGTCATTATCCCCCTTCTGAGAAAACGTCACCCCGATGCTTGTTTAGGTTCCAGGCTGGTATTGTGTAGTAATTAAACCAAAAGGAGCAGGCATCTTCCAGTGGTGTTGCTTCATTGCCTTTCATAGATGGCTTCATTTGGATGACGTGCACAGTTTCTGTGCGATGAGGTCGTCTGAATGATGTCACTTTTCTTATATACTCAATTTTCTTGATATAAGATTTCATGGCATATTAAAGTAATGATAGTTCAATTCACCAAGTCTTATCAATGACGAGTAGCTATTTTTCACTTTATCTTTGGCTCACATCGGTGATTTTATGGTTGAACGCCGGTAAATCATGCCTGTCGTGCGATGCCTCAGAGATGCCCCACGCTTCAGTGCAACTATTCGACGAGAAGAGGTACGTTGTACCTATTTCCTTTCCCATTTCAGGCGCGGAAGTCACATGATCACAGTTGAGGACTCTGCGCGCGCCAACTCGCAAAATATGCGGGCAGAAAAAGGAAGAACAAGCTTGAGTTTAGCTCCAAGATCAAACGTAAGCACGAAATCATTTTCTTGGGTTTGTACCCGGAGAAGCATAACTATATAGCCTTAAAACGGTAGTGTCAAAGTCGCCTCGACCAGCGGACCGCAGTTGTGAAATATAGCCTCACAAGTGTAGGGACAATGAAGAAGGTTGATGAGCTGTAAAGAAGTTGCTG
This sequence comes from Rhipicephalus annulatus, assembly GCA_013436015.1. Lineage (NCBI taxonomy): Eukaryota > Metazoa > Arthropoda > Arachnida > Ixodida > Ixodidae > Rhipicephalus > Rhipicephalus annulatus. The sequence goes on along the minus strand of WOVY01013776.1, from coordinate 132,294 downwards.
AACAAAATGTTACCCGAAGCTGCAATTTAACGATAATTTCTGAAGTGAATTCGGCATCGGGATTCGAGAAAAATATTGATACTTATTTCCAGCTCGACTGAAGTTAGAATGATAATTGTGAAGTAAAGATATACCAACCGCATGGGGTGCCTCACAAACGCGCTTCAGACCGATGTCATTCCTGTCACCTACTCAAACAAATATTTATTAATCGTAGTATATTCGAGAAACATTTTATTACTTGCGCAGCTGTGGCTTCTAGCGAAACATCGGCGGGCTACATGCGGTCCGCGCGACGCGTGTATCCCATGTCTTATATACGAAAGGTAAGAAAGAAAGTATTCGAGGAGATTTTCTGGCAATAAACTCTTTTTTCTCGTTCAATACATACCAAACATCAAAGGAAATAAGCAATTATTACGCGCTGGGAGCGTGTTAATATCCGGTGCCCGAAGAGTACGATTAGAATCCACGCACATATTGAATGGCTTGAGCGGCATCTGCCACCTTCCAAGCCATGTGCTGCCCGTTCCCTTCCCTAATGTCGGGAGGAAAGTAGTTCATCAGGTGTGGGGCAATTTGAACGCGTGGCCAGCCAACAATGGCGTCTCGGGCGTGGTTGTTGGGCGCGACGCTTCCTCCTGCTGGAGTCCGGAGCACCCAGGGCTGCTGCCAAGAGGTCTGGACTCTCCGTCCTCTTAGTTCTCTCTTAGCTCCTGCAAACGTATACCCTTAAAGCGTAAACGAAGTGACCCGTGGTCATTGAGTACGCAATGCGAGAGCTATTAGCATTTCTCGTCATTCTTCTCCTTCAACACTCTGAATGGCCACTGGTTTCACTTCCTTAAGAATTGCAGAAAACTATATGGCTGTTTGCGTTCCTTAGTATAGTGCATTCTCTTTATGTAGAATGCTTCATGCCAACTCTTCCCTCCATCTCGCTAATTCAAGTATTATCAAGGTTCGGTATATAATTTTTATGTGTTTCTGTAAGCCTCTAAATTACACCGATGGAGTCAATTGTTAACACAAATCACGGGTTCTCGGGTGATGCGACGTTAAGGTTATCGCTAGCACTTTATATTTGCTATGGCGTGGGCAGGTCTGCCTTACGACGGGCTATACTGTGTGGCCACAACATCTTCGCATGAAAACGACGCCGACAGCAACTGGTCAGAAATAAAGAGCTCACTCAAGGACGTGCTGGGAGAAGGTGCGCAGAGAGAACAAAATGAAGACGTCCACATTTTGGTATTTTTGTCTATGTGTGATATACAAGAGTAAATACTGAAAGAGGTCGTATATGGTCAAGTGCGACAATGAGTGATGGAGGAAAACATTATACACACAAGTAATATGCCTATTATATAAGACGAAAGACTGAGCACACAGAACCACCCTTCACTCCTTTTATATGTGACTTTCTTTGCCGAGTTGTCATAGGAATCGGTTCTTCACTATTGAAAATAAGTTATCAAAAAGCTAGTAGCTATAAGCAAAATGTTAGTAACACTAGCTGTTACTAACCTTCTTGGGTCATTACTAATCTTTTACTACCCACGTTAGCAAAAGCTGGAAGGTTGCAACGGTTACTACGTTTTGCGCACTGTTGGTGACTTTTTGGCTCCTACTTATATGAACTTGTTAAACAAACTTTAGAAGTTATTACTACGAGCGTGCAATAATCTATTCAGTAGAATGGGGATGCATTTCAAGTTCATTGAGGCATTATATTCAAGCTTACTGCCCAGTCTTATGTCTTGAATATAATGGCTAGTTTAGGCGATATTATTCAAAATAGACATAACCGTTTTTCTTATTACGCTTCAATAAAAGTCCTACACTACGTGACCTCGCTCACCTAAAGAAAAACTGTGTTTTGTACAAATAAATGCGCCTTACCTAAATTTTACATCACGCAGAATAGCCGCCCACGGGCACCAGCTGCGTTCCCCAAAGTTAGAACTATAAATACTCTTGAAACCACTTATGAACTGTATTTCTCCCGTGGACTTGGTATGTGTGCTGTTCTCTTTTATGACATAATGTGCGTAATTGCGCAGTGATATATAGAAATGTTGATGGTCGCGAAGAGGACGGTTATAAAACTGGTGATTCTTGAGGCAAGATGATCGCACCTAGTAGTTTTTTTTGTTAGCAACCGTTACTACGCACGTTAGTAACCAATACTAACTGCGTTAGTAACGGTGGAGGTAGTAGCGGTCACTAACCTGACTTACTAACCGGTTAGTGACATATGTGACAAGATGTTAGTAAACCGAACAATGTAAGTACGACAATCTTTTTGAAGAGTGTTTTTTTATGCGAGTGTTGCAAAAAAAAATGAACTTCACTTTGCCGAAATGTGCTCTATAACGTGTAAGCATACTCGTGAATCTCGTCACTAAGACCTCGTATCTTGCATTTCAGTTGTGCTTCTCCATGCGTAGAAAATTACTGCCAGTTCAAGTATCGCTTGTGTTATCTTTCTAGAGTTCTGCGTACCCTCCCTTGTTTGGGCTAGTAGAGTGGCGTCATCTGCGAACAAGCCCAAGTTGCTTTCATGCATACAAGTTACCCCGTACGAACTCATTGAGCAAGGAGAGGTGCGAAATTGATGCGACGATTAACCATGCGCAAAACAAGAAAGAAAGAGACAATAGATAATTAATGCTGATCATTTTTAGTATGCAGTCTCCACAAGGCCTGATCAAAGTGTATCCGACTTTACAACGCTGTCAGAACATCTTTCTCACCTGTAATTATTCAAGGAACATTACTGTATGTTGGTTTGAGTATATGAGTGAAATTATTTCAATATTTACAATGCTTTATCCTGAGCAGAATAATAAAGTGTCTCACAAAAGTCAGTTTTTGTTAGATTGTTTGTTTTAGTTGTCTTGTAAAACATAGCGTCGCCAGTGATGCTTGCGTCAGTGTTTATTCAAAATGTTGTCATAAATTGTAGTTCGTAAAGTATTGTTTTATATGTTTTGTACATTTTAGAATCCAGCGTTAGTCTGTCTTAGGTTAACCATGAAACTTTGAAAGCATAAAACAAACACAGGTTTTCAGAATGCAAATCAAATGGCAGAATGCGTTTGCTATGCTGGCATTACAAGGTATGACGGAACACTGCGGTCAACTATAACTACGAAAATTTTTGGGCCACCGTGACTTAGTGCACCACTTAAGCGAAATGCACATGTGGAGTGCATGTGCAATTATATGTGGCTTGACATGTGAACATGATCCACTTCGAACGTCTCAAAGCAAGCTGCCGCTAAATATGTGAGCCTAAAAATGAGGGACTCTTCAGCTACGCCTTTCTGTAGTTTAACGCGATAGCGATATCCAGTCCCTATTGCATTCTTCAAGCCCTTAGTGCACGAAATTTTGTCGAACTTGTTATGCACCCACTACACGTGGCCTTAATGAAATAGACGCACTAACGTGTGTGCGTTATGTAGTGGGTGACCGGCTTTAACTATGAAGTCATTATGATAATTACATGTTCTGACGCCCGATGGCAAGGTACGAATCTTGTTATTACTGCCATACTTCATTTTGTATTTTGAAGCATGTATGTAGGATGATGCGTGTATTTGTGAAGCATGAAAGTTACTATCAGTGCATTTCCAAGCAGAAGTGGCAATTTTTCGCTGCATTCACAAGCAAAAGCGTTGCTGTGTGGCAGAACACTAGCTTGCCACGCGTACAACCCCGGATCGCGCCACACTGGGAACTGGACCTTTTTATTATTAATTTTATTTGCATATTTAGAAAATTTTCGATCACGTACAAGACAATTTATTGCTCACAAACAGTTACACCAACAGACACTGGAACTTCTGCGGAACGGGCCATTTAACGCTACGGTGGGAAAATTTGCGCACAGGAGGGGCGGGCATGGTGCGTACAGTGTTTGTCTCTTCAATTCTCTGAAGTGTCGAATGTTCTAGGTTCGCACTAATTAGCCCCAATTAGCCTAACTGACATCGTACTTCTTCGTCTGTGTGACAACTCTCTGCATTTTTTTTCGGATAAGGATCAGCTGCTTTCACGCTTAGCATCATGCGTTACCACTTATACAAGCCTTCTATAAAGACGCCGCATATAATTGCTTGTCGCAAGCGAAATCCTATTAGGGAGCGGGCATGTATGTACAACGCCGTTTCAAAAATATTGTAGAAATACCTCTCTTTTCTTGATGTTCAAGACGATGAAGCAGCTGGTGTAGACCTTCGCGGTGTGGTGCCTCGGATTCTGGAACTCGGTGGCTGTTCGTGCATGGATCATCATGTTTTTCACAACCCACTGCAAGGTCTGAAGTAGCACGTCTCGCACGCTGTCGTACCGCCGTTGGGCGCAGTTGCCAAACACGTGCTGGAGGCGTTGAAGCACGGGTCCTAGCGCTCGTGGTGCCTGAAGTCCAAGGCTACGGCGAGTTTCCGGAGGACAGCAGCGAAAAAACGATTATACACATTTTCTTCTGAACTGCTTGTTTTTTAAATTGTAGCTGACTGCAGCGACATTAACCAATTATTACTTCATCTGTGCTGAAATTGCGTAGCGAAGATTAATATGCAAGAAGGCATGGCAGGTGAACGGCACACTATTTGCGCTGAAGTACCGCGGGCACAGGGGTGACCTCTAAAGGGTTGCCACAGTGCATGGCGGGAAGCAGCGCATCTGTGCCACATGGTTCGGACGCAGCACGTGTATATCTGTTGCCCTCGAGGCCACTAGGCCCTGAAATACACACTACTAGATCTACACTGAGGGAATCGCTGCCCCCAGTGATCCTATCTGTATCTAATCTAACCATAAGGAGTCAAAGAGTGTTGCACAGCTGTAAAAAAAAGGCATTGCAGCGAGAGACTGATTATCTCGGCAGCGAATTTGCCCTTACCATATTTAAGGCGACCACTTGGGTGGGATGCTTTCTGCCGCCAACACCCGCTTCAAAAGATGGACCTTTGTCTACTCTCTCTCTATCTCGGTCAGGCTAATGAGAAAGACGCCACGTGTCTAATTATCTTGAACGCGGTCGTCCTCCTTGTTTCCTTTGTTCACTGTTAACTTCATTGCGCTTCAGCTGTTTAAGACATGGAATACCAACTAGCCCACTCCCATGCCTTGGTTCAGTAATTTTCTTGTTCTGGTGATCGGACACTTGTGCCAGTCTCCCTTTTTAGCTGCACCGGCTCAACTTGCTCATACCCTCTGTAGCACTACAAGGCGAAAGCCTGCACACTTGGTAATGCATCTCAATATGCAATGCGAGACCAGACTTCTTGCACGGCTTACCGAGTGACAGTGTGAGAAGTATGAGTGGATTTACCTTGTCGTACTGAGCCAAGTGCATTGGAAGAACGCACGTTACGCTACGCTGTAACGATATCCTATAAATCACACTTTCAGCACATGCGACGAATCTTCTTTGCCCTTTACAACCCTTTTGAATTTTCACTGGTTCTATTCGCATTGCTTGCGTGGAGCCGCTTGAACAAGCAAGTTGGCGGTCGCTTCTTCCTGACCTGCATGTTCAGAAAATGGATGCCATAAAGGTTGATTACGGTGTGGTGAACGTTTTGTTCAATTAAATCGCCTGGCTCTGAAGGTTCGAACAGACTGTTATGGATGTCGCCTTGGTGGGCGATGTCCAGATTGAACATGAATTCCTTTAATGCACCTCGAGCGCACTTGAATACCCCGAAATGTGGTCCGCCTTGTTCAGGAATGAAACCATCGACATGGTGTGCATGCCAACAGATAAGTTAGCTTAGAGTGCTTCCGGTTGGTTGATCGTGACGAGCTAGCGAGAGTTTGTTGTGTGACAGGTTTCGTGTTATCACTTTATTTGGCATATCAACAAAAATTTTCGCTACCATGGTTCCATCGGTTTGAAATAATACGCATAGGTAAAGTGCGAAATCTTTTTATAGCATGCGCAACCTTCACCTTACAGCTATATATAAACCGGCAATGTAAGAACAGCGAAGGCTCTATTACACTGTGCAGTTTCGAAACTGCGCGCGGCGGGCATCACGCCGGCGTTGCCCCGCCAGCCGCAGATCTTAGCTAAGCATTTTAGTACACTGTATCGCAGACGAGCGCCGCGTCCGTTGGCTTGACGCATGCGTGTTTGAGTGCACCCGGCTTCCCTCAGTTACAGTGTACTAGAAGTGTTCCTGCCTCACGAAGAAAGACGTACTTTGGGCAAACTCGGTGCTGTCTGTGTAGCGTCGTCGGCCTGAAATAGAGCATTGCGCAATTCGCTCCGGCTGCCGCCGGGCCACGCCTGGCGTCGGAGTACTCGAGTTGTGCTAGCGTAGCCTCGCGGCGCCCAGCGTGCAAGCGCGTCGATGTTACGTCGGAAAATATCGGGCGCTAACTGAACAACTATAAAATAATGATCACATTTGGCCACATGGTTTGCTTTTTCATGGAGAAGAACTGCTAGATGTCCTTATAAGGTGTGATGTCAGTTCACACTTAAGAACACTGGATGGTCAAAATTTCCGCAGCTCTCCACCCCAGCACTCCTCATTATCACATTGTGGATCTGGGAACCTAAACTCCGGATATCAACATAGCTTTTTTTATTAGTATGCACTTTCTTTTGTGGAGCGGTGCAACTACGTACTGAAATTACGCTGAAAAAAGAAAAATAAAGATGTGCTGCTATTAGGGATGTCCTACCACACTATTGGGCGGAGTTGGGTTTAGTCATATCTACTTCACGAAGCGGTCACAAGTCATTGTAAAAGGCGTACCACCTGGCCATCCACTCGGCCTGTCCTGAGATGAGCGGGGCAAAAGAACCATAGGAGCAATGGCCGAGTGGTGGCAAGCGTGAAAGAAGTGCGCGACTGGGCAACCTTCTTTTTGTTCAGTTTTCTTCCTTTTCTCTTCGCTTTCATTCTTGTTCTCTATTCAAGTTTATTCTGTTTTTACATTCATGTTTACTTCTATTTTACTATCTATTTTGTTCCTTTACTTCCGTCCCATTCTGTTGCTCGCTTGCTTCCTCTTTCCATTTATATGCGCTGTTTACGTAGCTACAGTAGCTATGTCCAAACTTCATGTCATAATTAGGGCGCTCGAATAACAAAGGTACAAGACTTTTCCTTGACATGAGTGTGGGCTTAAAATGCTACCATTGACTATGGTAGTGAATACAAAAAATGACTGGTACCGCAGATGATTTGTGGTGAGGCACTAAGTGAGGAAAATACTGTGCAGCTGTCGAACTTATACGTTGCGCTGGCAGCGAGGCTTCTTGCCGAGCATTCTTGTGGGATGTGGACCTCGCATGGCAGGACAGTGGTGAGCGACCTTTGTGGTGCACTCGCAGGTACTTTGGAACTCCACGTTCCTCGATGCGTGAGGTGCGGTACGCCCAGCCTTTCCTCTCGATCCCAGCGTCCTTCTATGTTCACGTACAGCGACTCAACTTGAACCCATCATTCGTCACACACGAATGACTCAAGTAAGCTCTAGCTATGTTAAATGTGGATTTGCCTCCGTTAAAGTGATCATCAAGGCTCTCGAAAAACACAAGGAAGAAGCCTTGTCTTTAACACGAGCACGCGATCATTGTGCTACAGATATATCTATAGTTTTACCTGCGTTGCGCCAAGCTAAGAGACAGCATACGACAACATGGCCCCTTAAAGTGATGAGCTCTTAAGAAACACGAAAGTCAGCTGACGCACTGATGACGTTTCAAAACAACGAGGACCATTCACACCTGTGACCGGCGACCAAAAAGTGACTCCAGCCGACACATGCATGTTCGAACTTTTTCGATTTGCTATTCGTAGCCACAAATCATTCACGTCTGCTCACATATAGTTGGCATTGCCAAAGCCCCGTAATTAAGCAGTCATCGTGTCTCTGAACGTGTGATTGGTTCAAAGGTTAGCGACTGCACTCGCGCTGCTGAAAAACCAATTGGCGAGTAATGGAGCCAAATGAGCCGCTTAGCCACCAAAGCGACCATTTGAGACTAGTCGCAATGCGACTAGTCTCAAGTTTCGTCGTGCCACCAGTGCTAGCCGTAGGTGTGAACAAATTCTCATTATGCAGCGTATAAAATTGCGCAGTGTCGATGGGCGCAGTTCAAGACAAGTACTCTGAACATAACTGACACTCTGCATGATCTTTGAGATAGGCTCCAATCTGTCGACCTCCATGCAAACGACTGCTTAGCTAACAGCAAAATTCCAGTGAAGCTTGCTGACTGCTACACTCCAATGAATTAAAACTTGGGTGCAAAACGATTTAGTGCATAACGTTCGAACGCCTGTATTTTAAACCTTCATGGTGCGTGTGAAAGATTACGTATTAGCGCGTGCTTACCTGTGTTGCATCCATTCTGAGCTGTCCGCTTTGTCCAAACCAACGAAACAGACAGTGGCGATGGCCCAGTAGCCCTCAGTGCGCCACCTCTTTTGCACAAAGTTAAACTTCGTGCGTGCCTGAGCCGCATTGAGCGGACACCGCGCCGATAACAAGTTCGCGGTGGTGCCACCTGTGCGAGATGGTTGATGCTTCGACCCCTGCGTGAGTTGCAAACATCATCGGTAAAGGTCTGGCCGAGACAGTACAGATTAGTGCAAACTTCAGCGCAGTTTTTTTGATGAAGCGGTATTACCAAATAATTTTTGTGTAAATAGGACGAGTATACGAATGTGAAGGTCGGTAATGCACCACCACGAAGTTTGTAAAGTATACGAGCCTGTTAATAATATTTCAAGTTCTACAGCGTTACGTTAAGGGGTGGAACAAATTTGGTTTCAATGGGTAACTTTACTCTAAAGATAAATTTGCTGATTATTTTTCTAAGATACAGATAGATGCAGAGAGGTACTGCAGGAACGTTAACCAGCTTCTAAAATTCCCAAAAGCTCTGTCTTGTCATGACTGAGCCCAAAAGAGGTGAAAAAATTACTATAAAGGGAGAAGCAGAGAACCAGCGGCAATCACTGTTACCTCAAAAAAAAAAGGGGGGGGGGGTTAAAGATGACAGAGGCGTCTAGAAAAAATAGCGTGTACCTTTCTAGACGTCTCGGTCGTCTTTCTTTTATTTTTTTCATTTGTGGCACGCTAACACAAGCTAAGTTCATGGATAACCGGCTCGGTCGAGCCACAATAAAATGCAGTTAGGTTTACCGGAGAAACACATGTCGAACCAAAACCTTGCATGGCCTTGCCTCGTCGTAGACCAGTGGTCGAGATTGATGGGCAGTCCAGGAGAGTCTGAAGCAGAACGACACGCTCTCGGTAACAGAGAAGAACGGGGATCTTCTGACCAGGCGCGTTGGCCCAGCGAACGACACGAACGTCCGCCCCACGAGGCTTTCACTGCACGAGCACGTTGGCCAGGATGACGATGGCGATTATGCTCCTGAAATCATTTGCACTTACTCACTCTGAGAAATAGCCTGAAATATTTAATTGCTATAAGTCGTTACTGTGTGAATCACGCAAAAGAGGTGGCCGAGCTGGAGTGCAGAACAATCACTTTTACGTACTCTTACTTTCCTCGGACAATTATCGAGTGGAATGCCTTATCTGCTTATGTGGTAGAACGTTCCAACATTGATTCTTTTCTGCAGACGAACAGAAATGAAGTTCTTTAATCGCCACTATGCTCGAAGCGTCATGTAAAGTCATGTACTCACTTGCGTGCGCTTTCACTTTGCTGTGCTCGAATAAATGGTAAAACTTTCTTTTTTTTTTCTTTTTTCCTTTGACTTTTTGTGCTATGTAAGTACAATATCAGTACCTGCAATGCTTTCGGCTATGTAAATACCTAATGTGAGTAATTTGTGCTATGCGAGTACTAACTGCCATGCAATTGGTTGCCTTTCGTTGCTTTTGCATATTTTGCCAATGCCCTTGATTTGCAGAATAGTAAATGATGTATTTCTTCTTTGTTTTTGCAATTCTATTGAATACATCGAGCTTGTTTTGTGTTGTGTGTTTATGCCCCACTCCTGCCTAAGGCCTCCATATGAGGCCGGCAGTATGTAAAAATAAATAAATTATAAATGAATAAATAAACAATTTCTTGCCTACACCATGACCCGAACAATCAACGGAAGTAACACTTCTGCTGTAAGAGAAACCACCCCTGTAAACTCAGTGGCCTGAACACAAGTTTGAAACGGAGCGCGAAGGTAATACGCGTGCATGCTTAGTTCTCAAAGATAGCAGAAAAGCATCGCGCATGGCCAAGAACGTTGCGCAACCAATTTGACCATGGCACAACTATGCAGCATGCAGTAACCACGAAGTGTAGGATTATAGAAAGTGTTCGCGTTCGCGATCTTTCACTTACCAAAATAAGAATGCGTAGCTTTCGCGAGTCGACACTCGTTCGAAAATTTGAATTTTTCCAAATATTTGCCTTCTTAACCACATACTCGACCTTGACCGTATACAGAGAAAGCGAAATACGCGTCTTTGCTTCGTGGACTACTTGACTGCCCTGCAGCATACCTGCGTTCTGTTTCCCCTGAGATCATGACATCTATTTTTTGTATTCATCGGGTGAACGAATTTAAACTACCAGTGTCAGGTGTCACCCAGCCTGTTTAGAAAGAAACTGTGAATCACCTCTGACTAATATCCGCATAAAGAGACCCAATAATTTACGGGTATGTGCCACATGTGTCTGGAGGAAAGAGTTTGACTACGTGCGTGACGGGATTTTTCACGTAAATGATTGACTAGAAATGCTGCTATCAATTCAGAATTTTTTATAAGAAACATGTAAGTGTCGATTACTGTGAAAAAACGACAGTACGCGAGCACAGAAAAATTGCGTTGTTCTGAAGTCACTCGTTAAGCTGTTCCGGAGATTTTTTTAATAACTTCACCCTAAATTAATAAGAGTCTTTAAATTATTCGGTTTTATTCTAAAAAGAAGGGTTTATTTTCTTTTTGTCTAAGTTTTGTTGCCCTGCGAACCACCAAACTTTTGTAAGGTGAGTTGCCGCTGCGGCCTATACGTTTCTGGCCACCAGGCATAGCGAGTTCATGTAAGAAGCTGATACAACGCCGAATACTTCTAGGACCCGCTTCAGTTCCGAGTGGTTCTACACAAAACATTATGTGCAATATAGGTAAATAAGACTTTGACAATGAATGTGAGTGAGCGAGTGGAACAACGTTTGTAGGTCCACAATCAACGCGAGTTAACTCAGCGTCACCTGGCTAGGCTCCCTCTGGACGGCCATGCTTTGAGAAGTGAGATACTGAGCATTAGGTTTAGAGTTATTTGCTTTATTTAGGACGTAGATAAGGCGATGAAGATACACATGCAATATTTTCAACTTCTATAGCGGAATCGAATGCTCAAAATAGGACAGCAGCGATGATTAGCGCATTGAAGCAGAGCCGTCAACAAGCAAAGGCCGTGTTGAAAAGTGCTGCTACTAATTATGAAAGCATTTCATAATAACACAACAATTACGCTTTGTTAATGATAATAAATGAAAATAAAGATAATGAGGAACACGTTGAAGTAGCGCTGTGGCAAGCAAACAGGCCATGAATGGTGTTAACGATGCAGATGGTGAGAGCATTGAACATCAGAAATAAGGCGCTGATGATGGCGGTATAGTGAATAATTATGCTGAAAATACTCAGTGCTGTTAGCAAGCGTCAACATGAACTAGTGGTGTTGATTATAATAATATCATTAATAATAGTGTTTAACTTTTGAAGTGGGTTATTATGGTAAGTAGTGGAAATGATAAAAATTTTCCGTCGAATATGAATTGTCGGCAGGTAAAGTTTCCCCGTAGAATAGACAAGCTTGATGGAACTAGCGTAATTAGTGTTCCCAGCGCACACATAAGTGGGCATTTCATTTCTCCTAGAACAAATGCAAAATTCGCCTGGTTTTCGATGTGTTCCAATATAACGTCTTTACATACACAAAAAAGCACTTCCTTACACAACTTGATTGGTTGTGGGAAACAAAGCGTTAAAGAAAAAATAAACTACGTTCATGAAAATATGATTCATCTTTCCCTGAACACTTGAAGTTATACCGGTGGAACATGTTGAAAGCAATGAGAAAACAGGCGCATGAGTGTTGGGTGGTGGGTATACGTTGCCATACTTGAGGACGGTCACAACGAAATTATGGTCGCAGATTACGGCTTCTAAATGTGATGCGCGTATACCGAAGCCGGCGGCGCGATGAAACAGTTGTTATGGCAAACTTTGACATCGCAGTAAAAATATACTTCTTAAAACATTTGTCCTTTCACAGCTATAATGGAGATTGAAATCTCGGAAAGTATGACCCCTAAATGATTTCCAACTTGTAGCTTGTTCCGGATATTGTCAAGAACGGTTGAAAAGTCCACTTTAATACACATAAAAAAACGGGCAAACTTGTGCCCCACAAATGAACAAGTTAGAGAAAAATGTTTACGTCCACAAAACCTTGGACTCTTCCAAGTTCGGCACTTCGTCGTGTTTTCTTATCCCGCGCAGCTCGCATGTGCCTGGGTTGCCAATGTCGATTCTTGTAGTCCCCACCGGCGCTTCACTTGTTCTGCTTCGCAAGCACACCTCAGGCAACATTAAGGGTGTAGCAAACGACTGGCGCGCGAACTTCAATTGTATCTTGCGTCATTATCCCCCTTCGAAGAAAACATCACCCCGATGCTTGTTTACGTTCCAGGCTGGTATTGTATAGTAATTATACCAGTAGGAGCAGGCATCAACCAGCGGTGTTGCTTCATTGCTCATTGTCTTTCATAGTATGGCTTCATTCGGATGACGTGCACAGTTTCTGTGCAATGAGGCCGTCTGGATGATGTCACCTGCTCCTCTGGGCCAACTTTATAGCTCGAAGGACCAAGGAGGTGAAGCACCTCTAGGGCCCAAAATAACGTCGAAGTAGCTTTTCGGAGAGCCCGCGTACGCGTTCGGGTGTCCATACCCATACTTTGTCTCCAGGAGCGTACTTGACGTTTCTTCATCGCAATTTATAGTGATTGGCATCGCCTTTTCGTTGCTGCTGAGTGCGATGTTGTGCCAGGTGCCTTGCTTTTGCAGCTCTTTCCGTGAAGTCACTGGTGCTATGGTTATGTTCAGAGTTATCATCAACAGGTAACATTGCATCGAGGGGCGTCGTGACTGTTCGGCCAAAAACAAGTTGAAAATGTGTCAATCGTAATGTCTTCTGTACAGCGGTAATATATGCGAACTTTGCATACGGTAGTATTCTGTCCCATGTTCGATGTTCTACGTTGGCGTACATCGACAACATGCCAGTTGACGTTCTCTCAAGCCGTTCTGTCATTCCATTCACCTGGGGATGATACGCCGTGGTTTTCCTGTGACTTGTGTGATCAATCGCGTGATGGAATTAGTCAAGTCAGATGTAAGCGCCGTTCCCCGATCCGTGATTAGCATATTAGGAGCTCCATGCCACAGTACAACGTTGGTCACAAAGAATTCAGCAACTGCCACAGCCGTTCCCCGAACAAGCGATGCTGTCTCCGCATATCTAGTTAAATAGCCCATCTCAACAATGATTCATCCCTTCCCCGATAACAACGTGGGAAATGGGCCAATGAAGTTCATTGCCACTTGTGTGAAAGGGGCATCAGGTGGCGCTATAGGTTGGAGGAGACCAGCTGGTTCCTTTGGCGGTGTTTTGCGCCTTTGGTAATCTCGGCAGGTTCTTAAGTAGTGCTGCGCAGAATTCAGCAACTTTGGCCAGTAGTATTTCGTGCGAATACGTGCCAGTGTTCGGCTGACTCCCAAATGTCCTGCTGATGGGCCATCGTGGCATGCTTCCAAAATCTCGGGCCATAGCGCTGTAGAAACGACGAGGAATTCCTCCGGACTGGGTTCGAAATTTTTCTTGTACAAGACGTCGTTTCGGAGGATATACGACGACGGGCTTCAGGACAAAAACACTAGGAAGATCAACGGGTTGTCCCTGCAAGTACTTGATCAGTAACACTAACTCAGGATCAGATTTCTGCTGCTGTGCCATCTCTGATGCAGTGACAGCTCTTACAAAACATCCTTTTCGTTTTCCGTAGAGGTTGCTTCTGTGGAATCAACCAATGCACGTGACAAACAGTCAGCCTCACTTTGCTTGTGAGCAGACTCATATAAAACCGTTAATGTCGTATTCCTGCAGTCGTAGGCTCCATCTCGCAAGACGTCCTGACGGGTCTTTTAGATTTGCCAGCCAGCACAGTGAATTGTGATCACTGATGGATCTAAAAGGTCTTCCGTATATGTTTGGCCTAAACTTGCTTATTTTCCAAACCACCGCAAGGCATTCTTTTTCTGTCATTGAGTAATTGGCCTCAGCCTTCAATTGTGTACGACTAGCGAACGCAAAGAATCGCTCTACACCATCGTGCCACTGAACGAGGACGGCCCCGAAACCCAACTTGTTTGCGTGAGTGTGAATATCAGTCTCGACTTCCTCGTTGAAGTGTGCGAAGACCGGATGGCTTTGAAGGTGGTGTCACAGCTCATCGAAGGCATCCTCTTGTTCCTTCAGCCAGGTGAATGGTGCATCTTCCTTTCTATGTCGCGTAATAAATTTGGCTACATTCGATTTTTTTTTACAAAGCACCGGTAATAAGCGCAAAGCCCCAAGAACCGTCTGACTGCCTTTTAGATGCGGAAGCATCTTATACACGCGCCTTGTAGTGCGCCGTCCGCGCCGTCCGCACCGCTTCTCGAACATTCGACAGCTGACGCGCGCGCATGCGCCGTCGCGCCGTCGCCCATCATCTGTGCCGCGCGCGCTTCTCCTTCGAGAACATTCGACAGCTGACAGCGCATGCGCCGTCGCGCTGTATATATACTCAAGGTCGGCGCTCGCTCGCTCAGTTGCCGCTCGTCGGTTGGTTTGTACGGCGCGTCGACGTCCAAGGTCGCGGTGAAATGAATTCCAACGAATCCACAAACACAATGATCGACGTCCCTTCGACCAGCGCCGCCCTTTCGCATACGTGTGTACGTGTTCGCTCATTTAACACCCCCTCCTACAACCACGTTAACCAATTTAGCCATGGACCCAAGTAAGTCGCAATTTAACACCCATTTCACAACCACGTTAACCAATTTAGCCATCGACCCAAGTAAGTCGCACTTTAACACCCCGTTAACCAATTATATGCTCCGCATCCTCCTCAGTGTTCCCCCGAGGGAAGCTGCGGGCAATTTTTTTGTTTGTTGGTTTCGGAAACTTTTGTACTGCCATGGTCTTCTCAGGGTCCGGGTGAATACCTGCAGCATTGACAACATACCGAAGAAAAAGGAGCTCTTGGAAGCCGAAATGGCGTTACCGTGGCTTTATCGTCTGGTCCGCCAAAATAAGAGCTTCAAGCACAGATCGCAGTCATTTATATGCTGCTCGAAGGTAGCCGAAAAACCACAACATCGTCAAAATAAACGAGACAAGACCGCTCTTTCAGTTCTCAGAGCACACATACATCATCCGCTGAAATATCACGAGGCGGAACAAAGGCGAATGAAAGTACTTTAAATTCGTATAGCCCGTCCTGTGTCATGAATTCAGTTTTATCCCGATATCGTTCGTCCACTTCTATCTGCCAGTACCAACTTTTAAGGTATTGGAAAGGAAAGAACTACGCATCTTGTAATCTATAAAGAGTATCGCCAATCATGGAAAGAGGATAAATATCTCGCTAGTAACGGAGTTCGGCCGTCAGTATACTCTATGCAGAATCGTAAGTTCTACTGGTGACGCCCATGGACTCGCCGACGGCTGAATTGCATCGTCTTTGAGCATTTCTTGGACCTGATTTTCGATCGCTTCTGTTTCTTTTAGTGACACCTTTCGGGGTGCTGGCAGATGGGTCTGTTTTCTTCGTCGACAGTGATGCGGTGTTTCGCGATGGGCGTTCATCGGACTTTGGATGACGTTGAAAAGCACGCAGCGAATTCTCTTGCGAGATTTTTCTATTCCTCTCTTCTGGCTTGGTCACAGTCGTTGGTCTATGTCAATAGATTCCAGTACAGCATCCACGTCTTTGAAATCAGGTGGTGACGTCTCAGACGTGCTCATGTTCGCAACTTGCATGTAGTCATGAATACTTGCAATAAGGGTCGCCTTCGCAAGGGGTTGTACTCATTCCAAATGTTTGTTAGCAAGACGTTAGCCCATCAATTACGAAGCTGCACAAGGTCTGTCGCCATGCAGATTCCCTTTTCGAGTATGAGTGCAGTGTTGTAAGCGAGGCTTTTATGGTCACTAAATGCATTGCTTCTTACCCAGACAGCTACGCTGTCCCGGGGGGGGGGGGGGGGTACCACCACGTCGTCGTCCGCGATACACAGATCATTGACTTGTTCTTCCGTTTCGAACGTTGAAATCGCGTGCTTGGTTGAAAATGAGATGCGTGATTTCAGCAAGTTCATGCCGATAATTGCGTCTCGAGAGCATTCCGGCAGCACAATGAAATTGGCGACGTATGTGAAAACCCTTATTCTGATTCTTGCTGTAGACGTTTCAATCGGGTCGATGAGGTGTCTCCCTGCGAGGCGAACTTGATGTCTATCCCGTGCAGTCAGTACCTTGTTGAGTGTTGTTACGAGCTCACTACTGATTACTGAGCAATCCACACCGGTATGCCATAAAGGTTGCTTACGGTGTGGTGAACGTTTTGTTCAATTAAATCGCATGGCTTTGAAGGTTCGAACAGACTGTTATGAATGTCGCCTTGGTGGGAGAAGTCCAGATAAAACATGGGTTCCTTTAACGCACCTGGAGCGCACTTGAATACCCCGAAATGTGGCCGCCTTCTTCAGGAATGAAACCGTCGACATGGTGTGCATGCCAACAGATAACTTAGCTTAGAGTGCTCCCGATTGGTTGATCGTGACGAGCTAGTGATAGTTTGATGTGTGGCAGGTTTGGTGAAATCCCTTTATTTTGAATATCGACAAAAAATTTCGTTAAGATGGTTTCATCGCTTCGAAATAATACGCACAGGTAAAATGCGAAATCTTTTTTATAGCATGTGCGACGTTCACCTCATAGCTACATAAAAACCGGCGCTTGTAAAACAGTAAAGGCTCTGTTACACTCTGCAGTTTCTAATGTGCGCGCGCGCCGACGTTCGTTTCTTCTTGTCACGCCGGCGATGCCACGCCAGCCGCAGATCTAAGCATTTTAGTACACTGTATCGCAGACGCGTGCCGCATACGTTGGCTTGACGCGTGCGCGTTTGAGTGCGCCCGGCGTCTTTCCTTTAGGGTGCACTAGAAGTGTTCCTGCCACGCGAAGAAAGACACACTTTGGGCAAACTGCAGTGCTGTCTGGGTAGCGTCGTGGGCGCGAAATAGAGCATTGCGCAATTCACTCCGGCTGCCGCCGGGCCGCGCCTGGCGTCGGAGTACTCGAAATGTGCTAGCGTAGCCTCGCGGTGCCCAGCGTGCACGCGTGTCGACGTTACGTTAGAATATATCGGGCCCTAACTGAATAACTTTAAAATAATGATCAAAATAGGCCACATAGGTAGCTTTTCGATGGAAGTGAGCTGCTAGAGGTCTTTATACAGTGTGATGTCCGTTCACGTTCAAGAACTCTGGATGGTCAAAATTTCCGCAGCCCTCCTATCCGGCATTCCATATTATATCATTGTAGTTTGGGGAAGTTAAACCCGGTTATGAACATAGCTTTTTAAATTAGTATGCACTTTCTTTCATGGAGTGTTGAAACCACGTACAAAATTTGGCAAAAAAAAAGGTGTGCCGCCATTAGGGATGTAACAACCCTCCATGAAACGAACTTGGGTTTAGTCACCTCTGATTCACGAAACGGTCAAAAGGCACTGAAAAAGGCGTACCACCTGGTCAGCCACTCGTCCTGTCGTGAGATGAGCAGGGCAAGAGAATCAAAGGAGCTAATGCCCTACGGGCCCTGAGGGTATTCTAATAAATAAATAAATAAATAAATGCCGAGTGGTGGCAAGCGTGAAAGAAGTGCGGGACTGGATAACCTCTTTGTTTTTCTTCAGTGCTGTTTTTTTCTCCTGGCTTTCATTATTGTTCTCTTTTTTAATTTCTTCTCTTTTTACATTCATATTTACTTCTATTTTCCTATTTCCTTTGTTCCTTTATTTCCACCCTTTTTTATTGCTCGCTTGCTTCCTCTTTCAATTTTTATACGCTGTTTACGTAGTCGCGTTATACCCTAGCTATAGTAGCTATGTCCGCACTTTATGTCGTATTTAAGGCGCATCGAAGAACAAAAGAAGAAGACTTCTTTTTGTGTCATGAGACTTCTTTTTCGCATGAAAAATACTACCATCGACTATATGGTAGTGAGTACAAGAAACGTTTGAAGTGGGCCAAATGACCGGTACCACACATGATTTGGGTAGAGGTGCTGAGTGTGTAAAATACGGTGGTGGATCAGCGGTCGAAGTGTTTAGTGTTATACGTTGCGCGGGCAGCGAGGCTTCTTGCCGAGCATTCTTGTGGGTTGCGGACTGTACATGGCAGGGCAGTGGTGAGCGTCTTTGTGATGCACTGGCAGGTACCGTGGAACCGCGACTGATTGATTGATATGTGGGGTTTAACGTCCCAAAACTACCATATGATTATGAGAGACGCCGTAGTGGAGGGCTCCGAAACTTTCGACCACCTGGGGTTCTTTAACGTGCACCCAATACCGTGGAACCCTTCGTTCGTCAATACGTGAGGTGTGGTGCACCCAGACTACCCTTCTCGATCCCAGGGCCCTTCATGTTCATGTCCGGAGCCTCAAATTGTACCCACCGTTCGCCCTGCACAAATGATTCAAGTGCGCTCTGGCTATGGTAAAAGTCAATTTGCCTCCGTCAAAGTGATCATCAAGGCGCTCGAAGAACACAAGGAAGAAGACTTGTCTTCGGCACGAGCGCACGATCATTGTGCTACAGATGTAGCTATAGTTTTGCGTGCGCTGCGCCAAGCTACGACGACACCATACGACAACCTGGCCCGTTAAAGTGATGAGCTCTTAATATACAAGAAAGTCAGCTGACGCATCGATGACATTTCAAAACCACGAGGACCATTCACACCTGTGACCGGACACCAAAAAGCGACTCCAGCCGACACATGATTGTTTGAACTTTTTCGATTTGCTACTCATTGCCACAAAATATTAACGTCTGCTCACATACAGTTGGCATTGCCACAGCCCCGTAAATAAGCAGCCATCGTGTCTCTGAACGTGTGATTGATTCAAAGGTTAGTGACTGCACTGACGCTGCTGAAAAACCGAGCAGCGAGTGCTGGAGCCAAAGGAGTCACTTACCCACCAAATCGTCCGTTTGACACCAGTCGTATTGTGAGTATACTTTCTTCGTGCCACCAGTGCTCCTCGCAGATGTGAACGAATTCTCAATCTGCAGCGTATAAAATGGCGCAGTTTCGATGGGCGCAGTTCAAGACAAGTACTCTCAACGAAACTGACCCTTTTGCATGCTATCATGAGATAGACTCCAACTTCGTCAACCTCCATGCAAGCGACTGCTTAGCTAACAGCAAAATTCCCATGAAGCTTGCTGACTGCTACTCACGAGTGAATGCACACTTGGGTGCAAAATGACCTAGACGATAACGTTCCAACACCCGTATTTAAAACTTCATGGTGCGTGCGTACCATTATGTATTAGCGCGTGCTTACCGGTTTTGCATCCATTCTGAGATGGCCGCTTTGTCCAGACCAACAAAAGAGACAGTGCCGATGACCGAGTAGCCCTCCCCGCGCCACTTCTTGTGCACGAAGTTAAACTGCGTGCGTGCCTGAGCCGCGCTGAGCGGACACCGCACCGACAACAAGCCCGTGCCGAAGCCACCGGTGCGAGAGGGTTGAGGCTTCGGCCCCTGCGCGTGTTGCAAACATCATTGTTGAAGGTCTGGCTGAGACAGTGCAGAGTTGTGACAAACCTTAGCGCCGTTTTATTGATGAAATGGTATTACCAAAACAACTTTTGTGTAAATGGGACGAGTATATGACTGTGAAGGTCGCTATTGCACCACTACGAAGTTTGTAGAGTATGACAAACATGCTTACAAGATTTATTGTTCTGCAGCCCTTGGCAAGGGGTGGAACAAAATTGGTTTTAATAAGCAAGTTTACTCACAACCTAATTTTGCTGATTAAATTTCTGAGATACAGATAGAAATGGAGAGGAAAAGTGAGGACGTCAACCTACTTAAAAATTCCCAAAAGCTCTGTCTTGGCGTGACTGAGCTGAGAAGAGGGGAAAAATTACAATCAAGGGAAATGCAGAGAAGAGCGGCAATCAATGCCACCTCAATAAAAAGGGGCAGAAAGACGACAGAGACGCCCTGAAAAGATAGCGCGTACCTTTCTAGTCGTCTCTTTGTCTTTTTCTTTTATTTTTTCATTGTGCCGCGCTAACACAAGCTAAGTTCATGGATAACCGGCTCGGTCGAGCCACAATATAATGCAGTTAGGCTTACCGGAGAAACATATGTCGAACCAAAACCTTGCATGGTCCTGCCTCGTCGTAGACCAGTGGTCGAGATTGACGGGCAGTCGAAGAGAGCTTAAAACTGAACGTCTCGCTCTTGGTAACAGGGAAGAACAAGGATCTTCTGACCAGACGCGTTGGCCCAGCGAAAGACACGAACGTCCACGCCACGAGGCTTTGACTGCGCGTGCACGTTGGCCGTGATGACAATGACGATTATGCTCCTGAAATCTTGGCACTTACTCACTCTGGGAGATAGTCTGAAATATTGAACTGCTACTAGTTGTTACAGTGGGAATTAGAATGATGTGTTTTGCTTTGCTTTGCTTTCCTAGATACATGGCACGTACCCACTTTGGAGGATTCGCCGAGAATGCAACGTAGAGAGTGTTCATTGTTATTTTAGCTAACCTATGAAATATAAAACCAAAAATAAAGAAATGAAATGGCAATAATACGTAATATTTTCAATTCAACTACAAGCAATATGCTTTTGAGCCTGTATTTCAGACTGCCGTAATTGGCTGACGGGAATAATTTTGAAAACCTAAGTTTTAACATAACGACATGACGCGGAGTTTTAATAAATACCACAATAAAATTGTACTTGTTGAGTCGTTATAATAAAATTACACACGGCATCAAAGGCATCCTTGTGGCAGTATCCAAAATCTGAGGCACTGAAGCTCAAAACTTCTTCCGATAAGGTGAAGCCTATTTTTGTAAAAGGAGTAATTAGAAATCGAGTTCTGATACGAGAATATCTCGTATCATGACAAAATTAATGGGTGATGTTTTTCCGCATAATTGACAGATGGGTGACATTTTCAGTCCAGCCCAGTACCTGTAGTAATGTAATAGGGGCCATGACATCGAAATCAGTGATCATTACTTCTGATTGTCGAGAATGGCTGCACCGTAATTTACTTAGACATTTTAGGTGGTTACATTCCGTCCACGTGGTTATTGTTTCTATCCTATCTGGGTGGATAGCTGATCTTCTGAACGTGATTGCGGTGAGGTACTCTACCACCGGGAGAACCTGAATTATTGGGAGATCTAGCGATGAGCGGGCTAAGGCGTCGGCCATTTCATTTAATGTTAACCCACAGTGACCGGGCACCCATACTAATTTTAGGTACTTCAGCTGAGACGGAACTAAAGATCGTAACGTCATGATGGCACGAGAGGTATGAGATGTTGTAAGAGCTGTGCATACTGAAAACGAATCAGTAATTATTATTGCTCTGTTTTCAATCATCAGAAGTTTTCGCAGGGCCATGATGACTGCCATAGCTCTGTCTCAAAAACAGGAGTGAAATCGGGAAGCCTCACGGCAAATGACCAGCCAAGTGATTGGAAGACTATGCCTACGCCGGCCCTTTCCTAATTGACGGAAGCAACCGTGGCTATTATGCTACGTGTCTGTGTATGCTGCAGGAAATCTGCTTGCACGTACTCTAAGAATTTGCCGGATTTAAATTTAGATTGTGAAGGAAAGATGTCCTCATATTCAATTTTAAGAATATGGTTTGAGATATCAGATTCAATTACCTCGCTAATGTTGACATGTACACTTGTCAGTTTCTGTCGTACATAGATTATCTGCGGTGTATGAAAACGAGGCCAATGAGCAAGAAATAATGAATTCGGGTCACTGATGAAAGCGTATTCAGCTCTTCTCACTGGTAAGCTGTAAAATTTTAGGAATGTCTGTACTGTTAACAAGCGGAATCGACAGAGCAATGTACGCAGACGCGCTTCCTGATAAAAAAAACAATAATTGCTATAAACCTAGGGAGCCCCAGACACACGCGCAGAGCTTCCCGCTCCAAGAGACGTAACGGCTTAGTTTTGTACGCACGTCCTCCTGAAAACAAGACACATCCGAATTCTAATATTGGGTGCATATATATTTTGTATACCAGTAACATGGTGTTTCTACGTACGCCAAATTTGCGATTACTCATTCTTCGCAGTAAGCCTAAAGCCCGTTGAGCCTTAGCCTCAATGTTCTCCGTATGAGGACTCCAGTTAAGTTTTTCTTTGTACAACAAACCCAAATATTTAAGGGAGTCGACTTGCGGAATGTGTTCCTGATTATGCACAATGTGGATTGAAATAGAATCTGCAACGGGAAACGCCAAGAGAGTACTCTCATTTGCATTTAAAGTCATTGAAATTGACTGCAGCCATCTTTGTAGCATGTTTAAGTATATTTGCAATTTTTGCTGTAGAGCATAAATATCATTGTCAGCAGAAAAGAAGGTGATATCATCAGCATATACATAGACATAGATATCCTGGCAGTGCGGTATGGAACTCCTTAGTATTATAAATAGAAGAGGGGAAAAAACTGGTCATTGAGGAACTCCGTTATTCTGTTTCTATCTAGATGACGAGTATCCATTCTTGATACAATAAAATTCCCGTGATGTCAAAAACTCTCCCAACCACGCCGTCATGCACTGTGGGAAGTTTAAAGTCATCAGTGTGTGCAACAAAATCGAATGTTCAACGCTATCACAGGCTTTTGCATTGTCAAGGGTCTTGTCTTTTCTTGTCGCCTAAATCTTGGCTCATACCCACAAGGGGGATTGGCCACACCGTACCTTATAATAGAAATTTTTACACAACGCTTGATAAAAAAAGAGAAATTCAATAAGAACAATAATAATGCTCCTTTAAAAAAGGTGAAAAGTGCAGTAGAGAATTTATAAATCAAATGAGCCAAAATGAAGAAGCGGGACAAACAATTCGATATATCTGTCAGTACCACTAGCAGCGTATTGTTCCGGTTGCCTTATGTAGCGCTGACAGAATAGCACTGTGGCCCGCACCCAACTGACTGGTCACTAGGGATGCGTAATGTCGTCTTCTTTTAGCAAGCTGTTTTCAACTGTCTAAGTCTGCATGGACACACCAGATTGAACAATCGGATCTGAGGCTAATTCATTGAGGTTTTAATATTGACTTGCCTGCTATCCAACTAGTGATCCTGTCGTGCAAATCCTTTTCTATGAGTTTGACCATGTTACAAGTTAAGGATATAGGCTTATATTTCCTATGTTGAATCCTGATCTCTGTTTCTTAGGTATTTTAATTAACTTCGCTGTTTTCCAATCATAAGGAATCATGCATGCTTTAGATAATAATTTATAACATTAGGAATTTCAGAGGGAGATATTTTAAATTATATTTTGATCATAGGTACTGTAATTCCATCCGGGCCCGGGACTGAAAGGGGTAACTGCCTTATGACGTATACTTTAGGATAGTTCTGACATTTAACTTCCTCAAATTCAGCCTTGTTTGTACGAATCTGCATCCTGGTAGGTGCAGTTGATGCAAATGTGCCCTGTAACCCTTTATCGATTAAATCTAGAGCTTTAGGCATTTGCTCAGAGGATAGAAGTTAGTAATCCAAATTTACTGGTGATGGCACGATCTGCCTTCTTCTCGTGGATCAAAACAGTGCTTTCTTATTTTTCGGTTTTTAGAGGAAGTCACATTGCCTACGATCATATTTCTCTTTTGCTTAGGCGACTGCGAGTTTAAAACTAGCTGCTATAAAGTCATAATCAGACCAGGTTTTAGGGGATTGATAGTGAATAAGCTGCTTCCAAGCTGCCTGGTGACGGTGGTGATCTCGTGTGCAATCTTCATTCCACCAAGGACTACGAGGTGCCCTTTCGGCCGACTCAAAGGTAAATTCAGCTCGTTTGTAGACTCTTCTAATCATTGCGTTCAACTTCATTGTTTTGCAATCATTACTCTCGTCAGAGGAATTCGATAAAGATGATGTTAGGTTATCTTTATTTATTTGTAGTTCGCAAAGACTCTGATTTGAGGGCAAGGAAGGGTTCTCGGGCAACAAATTTCAAAATGTTTAGGAAAATGACCACTACTTTTGACACAGTCCAGCGCTGCCAAGGACGAGCTTGAAATACTCGAACTTACGAAACTTAAATCTAAGGCAGATCGAAATTGATGACGAATAAATTTGGGGGTTCTGGTGTTTAACAACGATAGATCGTTATCTGTTGCCCACTCCCACAGAAGGTTACCACACTGTTCAGTTTAAAAACCTCAAGACGTGTGATGAGAGTTAAAATCGCGGCTACAATTTTCTCCTTACACTGTGATCTCCTTACGCCATGATCTGATGGCCATATCCAATTATCTAGTGTCTTGTACATCGTCCGGGAAGTACACATTAACTACGGAAAAAGGTAGGAATCTGGGTAATGTGATGTCTATTGCAAAAAGTTCACATTCTGGGGACATATACATGAACGAGATTATCGCCTTTAAACTGATTTCTGTTAGAGATGATAAATGCTAGTCCTCCACGTCTGGATGTGGGGTCTAGCCTAAACAAATGATAACTGAATAAATGAAACGGTGTATGTATGGAGAGCCATGCCTCCAGCAATGCATATACATCCGGGGTGTATTTTGAAGACAAATATACTAGGTCAGTTATTGAAGAGTGAATCCATGTGTAATTCTAATAGAGAATCTTAATTGACACTATTTTTCAGAAAGAATTGCCTCCGCGACTACCTCATCCAGAATATTTTTTTAAAGTCTCTCTTCGAGAGACTTGTCTTATTCTTGAGGCATTTTTTTTGTTTTTACATGCTTCAGTGAACATTTTTTCGATAGAGGAGACTTAGCGCGTTTTAGTGATCTAGGATCCAACTCCATGTCATCAGACTCCTTAGTTTCGTCATGTACATCGTTCCTTTGGTTCTGGTTGTGATCTAGCGAGGGTCCTGCGAAGACAAAGTCAGACAGCGTGGTTGCGGTTTCTTTTTCATTAATCTGTCGGGGAAGCTCTGCGGTATGATAAATTGAATTATTTGCCGGCCTTCCAAATGTGTGAGCCACTTGGTTGGTCAAAATTTGAGATAGAGTCTCGCAAATGTTTGCAGCAAGGCGCTTCATAGTCTTTTCTATTGTTCTTTTGGCGATTTCCGCAATGGTGTCGAGTTTGACGACTTCCGCTATGATGGACTGCTTCCCCTGCATAACCCTGACTTCTAGCGTGAATTTCAGCTAACGCCTCTTTTCAGGGGCAGCGTTTGCGATCTACCATTTCGAGAATTTGAATTTCTCGAGCCTTAGCAGAACATTTTTAATTGTCTGCACTGTGCGCTTCATTGCATAGACAACATTTTTTTCTTTGCTCTGACACTCATTTGCGTAGTGAGGCACTCCGCACATCTGGTATCTAAGAGCGGATTTGCAGCCTTTCACCGTGTGTCCATAACACCAGCATTTTACGCACTGCAGTGGTCGAGGCGAAAAAGGTCCGCCTCGACAAATAAGGGACCACGCCTTTATTTGCATTGGTCGGCTCAATCCAGCAAATGTCTCAATAACCGACTTTGTGGGATCTTTGGACTTATCAACCACGCGGCGACACCTATGAACAGGGATTGCACCAGCTGTTGCAAACATCTCCAATACTTCCGATGGAGTCAAATTAGTGTCTACGCCTCGCACTAACCCTTTCACGCATTCTATGTGATAAGGGATGAATGCGCTCACAGGGTAGGAGGCAAACATAGAATACTTCAGGAAGTCTTGGAAACTAGGCTGGTCTGACGACAAACAGAGGATAGCACCCTTGCTGAACTGTCGTACCTCTAAAATACTCTGGAAATGAGCTATGGCTACTCGCAGCTCAGCTTTAATTACTTTCGGATTCTTCATCCGTATGGTACCCTGATTTGTTGAGACCAGGGCCACAGGAACTGCAGAGATACCATTGTGCAAAAAAAGGTCCACGGGGGTCTCAGAGAAGCGGTCCAGAGGAAAGCCCTTGGTCGACGGGAGAAAAATGGCGTGCCTGAGCTTACAAGCCCAAAAAGCGCTCACTGATCGACAATAGCACTATAAAAACACTTCAAAAAATGAAATTGGGCTCAAACACGCAAAATATGGCCACAATCCCCAAAACGAGTACGGCTGGTACGAACCCGGCTTCTAAACCATTCAATAGCAGTTGACGTGGAGAAACGTCGTGTAGGACGATGCGAGCGCTCTTTTTATGAGTGAGGAGAATCAGCAGACGCGACGGCCAATGATGTGTTCCATTATTCTTCGTCACCATTCATCCTCATCTTCCTAGTAGTGATCCGCAAGCGCACCCAGTTGTGCAAAATGCTTTAATTTAGACCCAAATCTATTGGCGTAACTGATCTAAACATAGCGCATAGCAGAACACGTACACTTTCATCGCTATTCCTGTTGGGTATTTTCAATATGGACTTGGTGCTAGCCCTGTTGGGAGAGTACTGCCGGGCGTGATAGCAGACACCACGTGGAATAGACCCAGCAGATAAGTTACTATGAGTAAAGTGATGTGGAGGTGTTTGAAGAATGATGACATGAGCTAATTCTGGTACTTCGAAACACGCGTTTGGATGAACGCGGGATGGGCCTTGGACCGGGCCGTTGGAAACGCTCGCAAGCGGTACAAAAGATAAAACTCCGTACGTTTCCCGAGCGAAAGTAACATTACATGGAAGAGAAGAGCATGGTAAATTATTACTATACATGTTGCTACCTTAAACTTACGCCATCACTAGCTCTCTATAAAAATTATGCATGAATTACTTTTACCGGTGCGGCTGCGCAATCAAAATAGCCTTCTAATATTTTTGAAGTCGTAACAATGTTGCAGTCCTCCAATTTTTAACCGCATAGAATGCTGACATAGAATACATGCTCGTCTTCTGAAGCTAACATCAACTATTCGTACCGTGACCAATTTCGGTGAAATTTTATAGGCATGAGAAGTTTGACAAAAACGTCAAGAAAACTTTCTAGTGTACTTGTCGACATCACTGATACAATAGGTACAAAAAAACGAGTGTGTTAGGTCTGACTTCAAAACAAAAAGATCACATAGACCTCGAGTAGGTTCGTAAACTCTCGGGGGAAAACCAAATAGCTGTATGAGAATAATAAACGGTTTTATTTGGCTGCATGGTACAGTTTATTTACAGCGCCTAATATATATATTAGTAGTTGTAATTATATTTATGTCAATGTGCCACCAGGATGTGACACTGTTAGGCACAATGAGTGCAAACAATGCCTCCCTGAAGCTCTTGCTATGTGAAAAGAAAATAACAAAGGAAATTAAATTAGAAAAAAAGATAACAGAAATCTAAGCTAAACAAAACACGAAGACTTAGACAAAAATGGAGCGCGAACGTAGAAAAGTATACCCAAACGGCAGGTCAAACCTTTTTTGCGCAGAAAATTTACAAAAAACTGATGAGCTTGGTTGTATCGAGCAGCACACCTTCATAGAAACAGGCAGTCTATAGCCATGCACGCTAAAGTATGATCAGTGGATAATGCTAAATTAGCATACACACCTTAACTGGCTATACACGTTACGTAGGGAATGAGGGATGCTCTAAGAGTGCTTGAGAGGAGCTGATAATCATAACGGGCTCACTTTCATATCGTCAATGATGGTACGGAAGCGTAAAAAATTTGTGTACACTGCTACCTTGATGCGAGATTACGGCGTGTTTGGGCGTCTCAACTATATTGATATGTAGATCACGTTACATTGTCACCCTAAATTATCACTTAGTCACACTATGCAAGTAAAGCTTCTTATTCTTATGCAATCTCACAGCTTATAGCGGGGAAGTCCGGTACTTTAGAATTGTGCAAAGTGAACTTTTTTTTTGTTGTGGGTGACGTCCGTGTTCATGCCCCGCCGCGGTGGTCATGTGGCTAAGGTACTCGGCTTCTGACCCGCAGGTCGCGGGTTCAAATCCCGACTGCGGCGGCTGCATTTTCGATGGAGGCGGAAACGTTGTAGGCCCGTGTGCGAAGACCTTGGTGCACGTTAAAGAACCCCAAGTGGTCGAAATTTCCGGAGCCCTCCACTAAGGCGTCCTTCATAATCATATGGTGGTTTTGGGAAGTTAAATTTCACAAATCAATCAATCAATCAACGTCCGTGTTCATTCACATCAAAATGTGACCTGATAACTTGGTCTCGTGCATCTTGCTATCATCGAATGTTGGTGCCTGTCACGTTATTTTCCACTTCACGGTGCCCATAATATTTTTCCGCTGAAACATTTCTAGTATCCCAGGATGCACCCGCCACACTGGCTTAGAAGGTAAGGTCTTGAAATGCTAATCTCTAGGACACGGGTTCTGTTTCCTGTCGCTACTTGAGCATTTGGATTGAAATTAAATACAACAGCCGTGAACTTATATGTATAGGTGCTCGGTAAAAAAACTGCAGGTAGTCGGAATTATTCCGCAGTTCCGACCACCTACTGCATGTCCCTTTCTCACATTGTGGTTAGGCTCGTGAAACTACAAAACCCTTTGTTTAGTAGCACAAATGCGAAAATATTCACACTTTTTTGAGAGAACGCGGAAAATTATACCAAAACGGGAGGTCAAAACTTTTTTGTGCAAAAATGTTAGCAAAAACTGATGAGCCTGGTTGTAGTGAGCAGCACACCTTTTTTGGAGACAGGCAGTCTGTAGGCTTGCCCCACCGTGGCGGTTTAGTGGCTAATACTCGGCTGCTGACCTGCAGGTCGCGGCATCGAATCCCGGCTGCGGCTGCTGCATTTCCGATGAAGGCGGAAATGCTGTAGGCCCGTGTGCGAAGACCTTGGTGCACGTTAAAGAACCCCAAGTGGTCGAAATTTCCGGAGCCCTCCACTAAGGCGTCCTTCATAATCATATGGTGGTTTTGGGAAGTTAAATTTCACAAATCAATCAATCAGTCTATAGGCTTGCATGATATCACTGGATAATGCTAAATTAGCATACACACCTTAACTGACTATGCACGAAGCGTAGTCAATGTGGGACACTCTAAGAGTACGTGAGAGGAGCTGATAATAATATCTGGCTCACTGTCATACGGTAAATGACGGTACGGTAAAGCGTAAAAAAGTGTGCACAGAGATATCTTGGAACGAGATGTTGGCGGGTCTGGGCGTCTCAACTACATGGAGATTATGTAACGTGGCATTGCCACCTTAAATCATAACGTAGTCACATTATGCAAGTAAAGCTTCTCAATGTCATGCGATCTCACAGTTTGTAGTGCGCTAGCCCGGTACTTTAGAATTGCGAAAAGTGAACTCTTTGGTTGTGTGTGACGTCCGGGTTCAGTGGCATCGAAATGTGACCTGATCACCTCGTCACGTGCATCTTGGTATTGTCGGATGTTGGCGCCAGTCACGCGAATTTCCACTTCACGGTGCCCATAATATTTTGGCGGTGAAACAGTTCTAGTACCCGAGGATGCACTTGCCGCACTGGATTAGAAGGTAAAGCCTCGATCTGCTAATCTCAAGGGTATGGGTTCTGCTTCCTGTCGCTAATTGAGCATTTCGATTGAAATAAATGCAACACACGTGAACTTGTATGTATAGGTTAACGGTAAAGAACTACAGGTAGTCGGAATTAATCCGGAGTTCCGACCCCCTACTACATTCCTTCTCAAATTGTGGCTTTTGGTAGTAAAAATCTACCATTGTAAATACTAGCAAAATTGGGCAAATATTCACATTATATGACAGAAGTATGGCGAAAATTCTCTTCAATATTTGAGTCAAATATTGAATATATGTTTTTCCTAGAAAAGTTACAAAATAAGAAGGAATAGTAGCATTTAATCATTTTACTTTAAAATACCTGATCGAAACTGCATGCTGAAGCTGCACCGCATAAATGTTTTTTTTGTAACAAACCAGCGAAAAAGTGTGACGCAGACCAATTGACTACGTGACATGTCGACAAGGCAAAATACGTGCTGCAACCCCAATTAAATTGAAAAATACCGATGGTTTATGTGATTTCATGCTGCATGTGACCTCTTCATTTTCCAAACATTTAAGCATTGTTTACGTAACATCTATGAAGGTTATTACACTGAATATGTTAAAGGAATGCGAAAGTTATGTGAGACATATCTGTTGAATAGATCTTGCTGAACGAAAATTCAGATCTTACACCAAGTTTCTCAAGGCTGGGGCAGAGCAGAGCTGGTCGGCATTCGTCTGGTTTAGGCTTGTCTATAGAGAGGCACACGTGCATTCTCTTGCTGATGTTGAAGTGGTCTCGTGATCATATCGTAAATTACGAGAACTGGCCAGGCAAAATCGGCCTTCCTTGCTAATCAATTGGAAATGACAGCTTCAAGCAGCATAGTTACCATGATCATAATAATAATATAACTAGGCTAACTAGCCTGACTAATTTACGTATGTGAGGCTTTATATAGGTGAAAATACATCTTATTCCAAGCTCGTTGGAATATATTCTAATTAGTGGAACTATTTTATTACACGAGCTTCTCCAAAAAAGGCTTCGTCTTGATAAGGTTGCACTCTTATAGAACGAAAGCTTCATTCGTTCTTAAGCTTTATAAGCCCTAAGTTGACAGTCCTAATTAGTCCCACTTAAGACTACCTCGGTTCAATTTGCCGAGCTCGGTATGAATGGAAAAACCGGAATGTATACTCATTGTAAAAAAGGCTAATTAGGCGTTGATTTATTTGCTGTTTTGTGCCTAGCTCATTAGGCACTATCGTTCTCAACTGAGTTTACTAAGCTTGGCTTAACTGGGCAAAACTATGATGAACTTGACTTGAGGGGGCCACGTCTTCATTATCTCAATGATTTCTAGCCTACACATTGAACCGGACAAATGGTGGGAGTAACACCTTCGCTGTAAGAGAAACCACTCCTGTCGACTCGGTGTCCTAAACACAAGTTTGACACGGAGCGCGAAGGTAATACGCGGGCATGCTTAGTTTTTAGGAAAGCAGAAAAGCATCGCACATGGTCAAGAGCCTGGCACAACCAATGCAACCGTGCACAACTATGCGGCACGCAGTAACCGCGAAGTGTAGCATTATAAAAACTGTTTGCGTTCGGAATGTTTCACTTACGAAATAAGAATGTGTAGCCTTCCCAAGTCGACACATGTTGGATAATTTGAAATTTTCCAAATAGTTGCTTTTTTAACCACATACTCGGTCTTGAACGTATACAGAGAAAGCCAAATATGCGTTTTTGCATGGTAGGCTACTTGATTGCCATACAGCATTCCTGCGTTCCATTTCCGCTGGGACCATGGTATTTATTTTTTGTAATCGTCAGGTGAACGAATTGAAACTACCAATGTAGGTGTCACTCTGCCTGTTTAGAAACAAACTGTCTATCACCTCTGGCCCATACGCGCATACCTAAACCTAAAAGTTTACGGGTATGTGCCAGACGTTTCTTGAGGAAACAGTTTGACTACGTGTATGACGGAATTTTTACGTAAAATGTTGATTGGAAATGTTGCTAGATTCAAAGATTTATATACGAAACGTGTGTTTTCGACTTCTGTGAAAAATCAACAGTACGTGCGCACAGGAAGATCGCGTTGTTCTGAAGTCGCTCGTTAAGCTGTTACGGCAATTCTTTAACTTCACCCTAAATTCATAAGAGTCTCTAAATTTTTCGGTTTTAATAAAAAAGAAGGGTTTTTTGTTTTTGTGTAAGTTTTGTTGCCCTGCGAACTACAAAATTTTTGTAAGGTGAGTTGTCCCTGCAGCTTGTACGTTTCTGGCCGCCAGGCATACCGAGTTCATGTAAGAAGCCGATACAACGCCGAATAATTCTAGGACCCGCTTCATTTCCGAGTGGTTCTACAAAAAACATTATGTGCATTATACGCAAATAGGACTTTTACAATGTATGCGAGTGAGCGCGTGAAATAACATTATTAGGTCTACAATCAACGGGAGTTAACTCAGCGTCACCTGACTAGGCTCAGTCGGGATGGTCAGGGTCCTCGCGGGCCTTCTGGACGGCCATGGTTTAGAAGTGAGGTCCTGCGCATAAAGATTACATTTTACTTGCTTTACTTGGCACGTAGATTAGGCGATGGAGATGTAAGTGCCATAATTCTGCACTATAGCGGAAGCGAATGTTCCGATAGGAGAGCAGCGACGATTAACGCGTTGAAGCAGAGCCGTCAACAAGCAAACCTGATGGAAACTGTTGCTGCTGATTATGAAAGCATTCAGTTTTAACGCAACAGTTAACGCTTTGGTAATGATAACCATCGATGATGAAGATTATGAGGACCACGTTGAAGTAGCGCTGTGGGCAAGCAAAGAGGCCTTGAATGGTGTTAAACATGCGGATGATGAAAGCATTGAACATGAGGAATAAGGCGGCAATTGTGGCGAAAGTGAATTATGATGCTGAAATGCTCCGTGTCGTTAGCAAGCTTCAACGTGAACGTTCAAGATGGTGGTGATGATTATGATAATATCAATAATAATCTGTAGTGGAGCATACGCACTAACGTGTATGCGCCTTCCAAAGAGAAGGAAAAACCCCGTGCTCTGATTGCACGAGAACCTGTGCCGCCTTTTGCCAGACTTGTCTTACGGCCATTTTTCGTTGCGACATCGTTGCGACTTCTCCGGTTCAATAAACGTCATCACATTTGGTGGAGGCTGCTGAGATCCCCAAGCAGACCTGGAGCTCCGCTCTCGCAAGTTGCCCGAGAGACCACTACAAAACATGACTGACGCAGTCGCCAACCAGCCCATCCCAGCCCAGCCAGCACCACCGGCTGTCCCGTCTACCTGCCCCGGCGCTACTCGCCAACGCGACCCACCAATCTTCAGCGGCAGTGGTGAGCAAGACGTCGAAGACTGGCTCTCCTTGTACGAACGCGTAAGCGCCAGCAACAAGTGGGACAACGACTCTAAGCTCACCTACGTTATCTTTTACTTGGCAGACGTAGCTAAACTTTGGTTTACGAACCGCGAAACCGCCATCGCCAACTGGTCCTCCTTTAAGGCACTCGTCACTGAAGCGTTCGGCCGACCAGAGGTCCGCAAGCTCCGCGCTGACCAGCGGCTTCGCCACCGAGCCCAGCAGCCTGGCGAGACATTTACTAGTTACATAGAGGACGTGCTCGACCTCTGCAGGCGTGTGAATACATCTATGCCCGAAGAAGAGAAAATTCGGCAGATTCTCAAGGGCATCGAGGATGGCGCATTCCAGATGTTGCTAGCGAAAAGCCCGAACACGGTGGCAATCCTCGTAAGCCTCTGCCAGAGCTTTGATGAATTGCGCCGTCAGCGTTCCATCGCCCGACAGAGTGTCCCACCGCCGGATTCGATCTCGGCCGTCGCACTCACAAATGCCAAGGTTTGCCAAGAAAGTCTGTCCAACCAGATCAAAGACTTCATCAGGGAGGAAGTCGCCCGACAGCTCTCCCTGCTGCCGCATAGCGACGCGCCCACCGCAAGCCTGCCTACGACACTGCAGCAGGCCATACGCACGGAAATTTGTGATGTCCTCCCTACAGTGCAGGCCCCTTACCCATGCGCTTCAGTAGCACCTAATCTCTCAGCTGTCGGCTACGCACCACCTGCACCACCTTCACCTCTCAGCTACGCAGCTGTGGTCGCGCGGCCCCCACCGCATCCAGTCGCCTTATCAGCTCCACCTCCTCCGGCCTCGCCTCCAGTTTACAGGCCCTCACCTCGCTTTTTCCGTCGACCTAATGAGTGGCGCACCCAAGACAATCGTCCTATCTGCTTCGCCTGTGGCATCGCTGGCCACATTGCACGCTTCTGCCGCCGTCGCCCCACACCGGCAAACGCATACTTCGGAACTCCTACCTACGCACCGCAGCAGGCCACCGCATCTGCATATGAACAGAGGCACTCAGACTCGGATCGCCGCCCATCGACTGCTCGTTTCCCATCCCCTCGTCGCCGGTCGCCATTGCCTATGCGTCGTCGACCACCTCCTGAGGAGGGAAACTA
Source organism: Rhipicephalus annulatus (assembly GCA_013436015.1). Classification (NCBI taxonomy): domain Eukaryota; kingdom Metazoa; phylum Arthropoda; class Arachnida; order Ixodida; family Ixodidae; genus Rhipicephalus; species Rhipicephalus annulatus. The sequence continues at coordinate 97,916 of WOVY01013776.1, read as the reverse complement.
ATCAGCGCAGTTCCGGAGGCAAGAACTGCAACTTGTGCGCAATTCCCAAGGCCTCTGTTTTCGCCGAAAAATGTTGTTGATGTTGATGTTGAGGGAGTCGCCACATTAGCGTTAATTGATACCGGGGCCGCCGTTTCTGTGATGGACGCCAAATTTTGTCGGAAACTGAAGAAAGTGACCACATCTCTCTGTGGCATGGTGCTGTCCACGGCTAGCGCGCAACGCATTCATCCCTCGGCTCTGTGTACGGCGCGCGTCGTCATCCAAGACGTTTTGTACGTCGTGCAGTTTTTTGTTCTGCCATCTTGCTCTCATGACCTTATCCTCGGTTGGGATTTCTTATCAGGTCATGAAGCTATCATTGATTGTTCCCGTGCCGAAGTGTCTCTTGTGCCAACATATGAATTTCCACCACCCGACCGGTCTCCTCGGCTCTGCAAACTCATCGCTGACGACGACATCACCTTGCCCCCGGAAGCTTCGGTCCCTGTAAGCCTTTCATGTGTGGCGCAACCTGACGCCACGGTGGTGTTTACGCCATCTCCTGTTTTTACTGAACGCAAGGGCATCGTTCTTCCATTTGCCGTTCTTACAATTGCATCTGGTTTACCCGTAATGCTGGTTACCAACCACTGCAACTACCCCATTGGCTTACTTCGTGGGGAAACGTTGGGATATGTGCAATCTGTCGACCATATCGATGATATTATTCTTCCCGACGAAACGCCATGTCACATTGCCGCAATAACTCATGCGTCTGAGCCATCAAGTTTGTCAGCCTTTGACAATGCTATTGACGCAAACCTTCCCCTCTCGCATCGCCGCCAACTTGTTGCTCTCCTTAACAAGTTTCGCTCTTCTTTCGACTTTCAAGAACCTGCTTTGGGCCGCACCACGACTATCACTCATACTATTGACACCGGCTCACATTCGCCTCTGCGACAGCGTCCTTACCGCGTTTCCGCCGAAGAGCGCCGCGTCATTACGGAGCAAGTAGACGATATGCTTAAACGTGGAGTGATACAGCCTTCTCAAAGCGCTTGGTCATCACCTGTCGTTCTGGTAAAGAAAAAAGATGGCACCGTTCGATTTTGCGTGGACTATCGCCGCTTAAACAAGATTACGAAGAAAGATGTCTACCCGCTACCACGAATAGACGATGCTCTTGACTGTTTACAAGGCGCCGAGTACTTTACAACCTTGGATCTGCGTTCTGGGTATTGGCAGGTGCCAATGGCTGAATGTGATCGCCCTAAAACAGCCTTTGTAACGCCAGATGGCCTATATGAGTTCAAAGTGATGCCATTTGGGCTCTGCAACGCACCTGCCACATTTGAGCGCATGATCGATACCATCTTGCGTGCCCATAAGTGGAAAACTTGCTTCTGTTACCTGGACGACATCGTAGTCTTTTCGTCTGATTTCCCTACTCATCTTGTTCGCCTCCACGAGATTCTGACGTGTCTAACTTCTGCGGGCCTACAACTTAACTCCAAGAAGTGCCACTTCGCAGCACGAAAACTAACCATCTTGGGACATGTCATCACAAGAGACGGTGTTCTTCCGGATCCCGATAAGCTTCGGGCTGTCGCTGACTTCCCATTGCCCACATCACTGAAAGCCCTAAGAAGTTTCGTCGGTCTCTGCTCTTACTTTCGTCGCTTCGTGCGCAACTTTGCGTCCATCATCGCACCTCTCACGAGTCTGCTTTCCAACAGCAAAGGTACATCTGCATGGTCACCTGCATGTGACGACGCATTTCGCCAGCTGCGCCGCCTGCTGACCTCACCACCCATTCTTCGTCACTACGACCCCGCTGCTGCCACAGAAATTCACACCGATGCAAGTGGCATCGGTCTTGGTGCAGTTTTGGCACAAAGGAAAGGCACCCAAGCCGAATACGTAGTCGCCAATGCAAGTCGCGCTCTCAAGAAGGCTGAATTGAATTACTCCGTGACAGAGAAGGAGTGTTTGGCCATAATCTGGGCCTTGAAGTTTCGCCCGTACCTTTACGGCCGCCCTTTCGACGTGGTCACAGACCACCACGCTCTATGTTGGCTGTCCACATTGAAAGACCCGTCCGGACGCCTGGGACGTTGGGCACTTCGATTACAAGAATACGACATCCGTGTAGTATATCGTTCCGGTCGCAAGCATGCGGATTCCGATGCACTTTCGCGATCGCCATTAACCCCAGTTGTGGCTTCTCTGTCACCACTTTTTACCACCTTGTCACCAATAGACACCACTGACATGCTTTCGGAGCAGCGTAAAGATCCATACCTTGCATTGTTACTCGACTACCTTACCGATCCGTCTGCTGTCCCTTCCACGAGAGCGCTACGCCGACAAGCAGCCCACTTTTCCGTGCGAGACAGCATTCTGTACCGCCGCAACTACATGCCTGGTGGTCGGAAGTGGCTCCTTGCTGTCCCAACTCATATGCGCTCTGACATCTGCATGAATTTCCATGCAGATCCCCAAAGTGCTCACGCAGGTGTCCTGAAAACCTACGAAAGGCTGCGCCAACGCTATTACTGGCGAGGAATGTATCGCTTTGTGCAGAAATACGTTCAGTCTTGCACCACTTGCCAACAGAACAAGACACCTCCGCGGCACCTTACTGGCATGTTACAGCCGCTCCCATGCCCGGCTCGCCCATTCGACCGCGTGGGTATCGATCTCTATGGCCCCCTCCCATATAGTCGCTCTGGAAACCGGTGGATTATTGTCGGCGTCGATCATCTGACACGCTACGCTGAGACTGCAGCTCTACCAGCAGCGACCGCCCACGAAGTTGCACTCTTCATTCTCCGCAACTTCATTCTCCGCCATGGGGCTCCACGGGAATTACTCAGTGATAGGGGTCGAGTGTTCCTGTCGGAGGTCATCCAAGCTATCCTCGCTGAATGCAACATTATCCACCGGAAATCTACTGCATACCATCCACAGACGAATGGTCTCACTGAACGGTTCAACCGCACACTTGGCGACATGCTGAGGATGTACACCTCCTCCGACCACACTAACTGGGACGCTGTCTTGCCTTTTGTTACCTTCGCTTACAACACCGCGACGCAAGCGACTACCGGTTTTTCCCCGTTCTTTCTGTTGTACGGCCGCGAACCATCCCAACCACTCGACACCATACTCCCGTACCGCCCTGATGCATCGGAGTGCTCCCCACTTTCGGAAGTCGCCAGATACGCTGAAGACTGCCGTCAGTTGGCTCGGTCTATGACAAGTGAGGCTCAAGGTCTACAAAAAACCCGACATGATGACGCTCATCACATAGCGCCTACGTTTCGTACTGGCTCCCTCGTGTGGCTTTGGGTGCCCCCGCACGTTCCTGGCCTGTCTTCTAAACTTCTGGCCCGGTACCATGGTCCATACCGTGTCGTTGACGCAACCTCACCGGTGAATTACATCATCGAGCCCTTAACACAATCGCCAGATTTGCGCCGTCGAGGACGCGAGACCGTACACGTCGACCGTCTCAAGCCCTACTACGACCCCCTCATTGTGCCTACTCCCTGAGTCGCCAGGATGGCTACTCTTCAACCCGGGGGGTATTGTAGTGGAGCATACGCACTAACGTGTATGCGCCTTCCAAAGAGAAGGAAAAACGCCGTGCTCTGATTGCACGAGAACCTGTGCCGCCTTTTGCCAGACTTGTCGTACGGCCATTTTTCGTTGCGACATCGTTGCGACTTCTCCGGTTCAATAAACGTCATCACAAATCGTGTTATTCTATTAAGGGTGTTATTATGGTAAATAGTGGTGATCAAAATTTTACGTTGAACAAGAGTTGTGGGCAGGTAAAGTTCCCCCGTAAATTAGAGAAGCTTGGTGTAACTAGCGTATTTGGTGTTCTCAGCGCACACATAGGTGGGCATTTGTTTTCTCCCGGAACTAATGCTAAATTTTCCAAGTTTTCAATGTGTTCTGGTTGGATGTCATTGTACACGAAAAAAAAATTCTTCCTCACACAAGTGGATTGGTTGTGGGAAGCAAAGCGTTAAACGAAAAATATTCCACGTTCAAAAAAATTATTGATGTTTCCCTGAACAATTGAAGTTACACCGGTGGCCATTAACATGTTGACATGTCGATGAGAAAACATGCGTATTGAGTGTGAGTCCTGGGTATACGTTGCCCTCCTGAAAGGTGGTCATAACGAACACGTCACAGATTACGTCTTCTAAATTTGATGTGCGTATAACAAGGCCGGCTGTGCGAAGAAACAGCTGTTAAGAGTATATTCGACATCACAGTAAAAAACAAAAACTTGTTCAAACATGTGTCCTTTCACCGCTATACTAAGATGGGAATCTCAGACAGGATGACCTCATAATTATTTTAAACTTGTAGCTTGTTCCAGGTAGCCAATTATCTTTATGTTTCATTTTATATATAAGAAATCATGGTTAAATTCTGCAGTTTTCATTATTGACGAGTAGATATTTCTCACTTATCTTCAACTCGCTTTGAGAATTCAATGTTTTAATGTGGTTAAACCATGCTTGTCGTGTGATAGCTCTAACTTCTGTGGAATGAATGCTTTAGAGATGCCCCACGCTTAAACGCAACTATTCCACAAGAAGCGCTACGCTTTACCCGTTTCCTTTACCATTTCAGGCGCGAAAGTCACATGATCACAGTTGAGGACTCTGCGCGCGCCAGCTCGCAGAACGTGCAAGCACAAATACGAGGAACAAGCGTGGGTTTAGCTCCAAGATTAAACGCATGCACGAAGTCATTTTCTTGGGTTTTTACCCGGAGAAACATAACTATATAGCTTTTAAAATGTAGCGTCAAAGTCGCCTCGACCAGACAGCCACAGGCTTGAAACTTAGCACCGCAAGCGTATAGGGACAATGAAGAAGGTTGATGAGCTTAAAGAAGTTGCTGAACAAAATGTCACCTGCAAAGGCCATTTCACAAAAATTATTTCTGAAATGAATTTGGCATCAGGATTTGAGAAAAATATCGATACTGATTACCAGCTCGACTCAAGATGCAATGATAGTTATGAAGTAAAGACATACGGATCGCGTGGGGCACCTCACAGATGCGCTTGAGAGCAGTTTCATTGCTGTCGTCTATTCTAACAAATATTTATTAATCTCACTATATTCGACAAACATTTTATTATATCCGCAGCTGCGGCCCCCTAGCGAAACATCCACGGGCTGCATGCGGTCCGTGCGACAAGTGTATCCCATATCTTATATACGAAAGGTAAGAAAGTATCCGAAGAGATTTTCTGGCTATAAACGTTTTTTTTCTTGTTCAATACATACAAAACATCAAAGTATATAAGCAATTATTACGCGCTGGGAGCATGTTAACATCCGGTGCCCGAAGAGGACGATTAGGATCCACGCGCAAATTAAATGGCTTCAGCCGCATCTGCCATTTTTCAAGCCGTCTGCTGTCCGATCACTTTCCTAATGCCGGGAGAAAAGTAGTTCATCGGGTGCGGCGGAATTCGAACGCATGGCCGCCCAACAACGGCGTCTTGTGCGTGACTGTTGGGCGCGACGCGTCCTCCTGCTGGAGTCCGGAGCACCCAGGGATGCTCAAAAGATGTCTGGAGTCTCCGTCCTCCTTGTTCTCTCTTAGCGCCTGCAAACGTATACCCTTAAAGCGTAAACGAAGTGACCCGTGGTCATTGAGTACACAATGCGAGAGTGATTAGCATTTCTCTTCTTTTTCTCTTTCAACATTCTGCATGGGCACTGGTTTCACTTCATTAAGGGTTGCAGAAAGCTACATGGCTGTTTGCGTTCCTTAGTATAGATGCATTATGTTTATGTAGAAAGCATCATGCCAATTCTTCCCTCATCTCGGCAATTCAAATGTTGTCAAGGTTCGCTATATCACTTTTATGTGTTTTTGTTAGCCTATAAAATTACGCCAATGGAGTCAATTGTTAACAGAAATCCCGGGTTCTCGGGTGATGCGGCGTTGAGGTTATCATTATCACTTCATATTTGCTATCACGTGTACGGGTCTGTCTTACGACGGGCTATACTGTGTGGCCACAACAGCCTCGCATGAAGAAGACGCCGACAGCAACTGGTCAGAAAGAAAGAGCTCACTCAAGGACGTGCTGGGAAAGGGCGCGCAGATAGAACAGAATGAAGACGTCCACAATTTGGTATTTTTGCCTATCGTACAATTCTTACGTTGTGAAGTGAGACAATAATTGATGGAGGAAAACATAAAAAGTATTATGCACAATATAAAGGACGAAAGACTGAGCACACAGAACCAGGTTTTTTATGTGTTTTTCTTTGCCGAGTTATCACGGGAATCAATCCTGTTTTTAGGCGTGTGCCATACGAAGAATGAAATCCACTTTGTCTAGATGTGCTCTAGAACATCTCGTATGTTTGTGAATCTCATTAGTATGGCCTCGTATCATGCATTTAAGTCATGCTTCTCCATGCGCAGAAAATGCTATGCTTTCCCTTGCCTACCCTCCCGTAAGTTTGCGCTATTGTGGTTGCGCCATCTGCCAACAATCTCAAGTTGCTTTCACGCATATATTTTACCGTGTACCAACTTACTGTGCAAGGAGAGGTGCGCAAACCATGTGACGATTAGTCAAACGTAAAGAGAGCGAAAGACAAAACAGATAATGCGGATCGTTTTTAGTGTCCAGTCTTCGCAAGGCCAGATGAAAGTGCATCCGTCTTCACACGCTGTCATTCTCTCTAAGCTGTAGTCATTCAAGGAACACCACTGTATGTTTGTGTGAGTATATGAGTGCAATTATTTTAATAATTTTATTGCTTTAGCCTGAGCAAAAGAATGAAGTGGCTCACTGAAGTACTTGTTTGTTTCTTTTAGTTGTCTTGCAAAAACACAACGCCGCTAGTGACGCTTACGTCAGTGTTTATTCAATTTGTTGTTGTAAATTGTAGTTCGTAAAGTATTGTTTTATATGTATTGTACATTTTAGAATCTAGAGTTAGTCTGTCTTAGGTTAACCACAAAATTTTAAAAGCATGGAAAAAACACAGGTTTTTAGAACGTAAATTAAATAGCAGAAGGCGTTTGCGATACAGGCATTACAAAATATACCAGAACACTGCGGTCAACTATACGAAAATTTCTGTGCCATCATCACTCAGTCCACCACTTAAGCGAAATGCACATGTGGAGCGCATGTGCAATTATATGTGGTTCGGCATGTGAACGTGATCCACTTCAAACATCTGAAATATGTGAACCTAAAAATTGAGAGACTCTTCAGCTACGCCTTTAAGGAGTTGAACGCAATAGCGATATCTAGTCGCTATTGCATACTTCAAGCTCTTAGTGCAATGAAATCTTGCCGAACTTGCTATAAACCCACTATACGTGGCCTTTATGAATTAGACGCAGTAACGTGTGGGAATTATCTAGTGGGTGACTGACTTTAACTATGAAGTCATAATGATAATCGCATGTTCTGACGCCTGATGGCAATGTACCCATGTTGTTATTTCTGTCTTAATTCATGTGGTAATGTGAAGCATGTATACATGATGCGAGCATTTGTGAAGCCTGAATGTTACTTTCAGTGCATTTCCAAGCAGAGGTAATAAATTTTCTCTGCATTTACAAGCAGAAGCGTTGCTGTGTGGTAGAACAGCCGCTTGGCACGCGAACTACCGGGGTTCGATCCTCCACTCGAACCATGATTAACTGTCATTTAATTTTATTTTCCATTTCTTGATTTTTCGGTCATGCAGAAGATTTGGTTTTTTCGCTCACAGACAACGACAACGACACGGACGCTGACGCCGGAATTTTTACTAAATGAGCTCCTTAACGTTATTGCGTTCAAATAAAGACAAGGATGGAAAAAAAGACAACACAGCGCCTGTGTTGTCTCTTCCCTCGTCTCTGTCTCTATTTTTCCGCTGTTTTACGTCCCAAGCATGAACCACCAAGCAGCACAACTTTCTCTTCTAGGGATGGCGCACTAACACACAAATCATCGCCAACAGTGTGCAGAATGAAGGCTTTAATTGTCTTTCTTTCGCATCTATAGATCACGATCGCAAGTAGGTACGGCTTCCCGATGACATCCACGGTGCCTAAGAAACTATTTTCGCTCTGTCACCAAGTTAACGGCTACAGTCAAAGTGAAAATTATTTACATTCTGTTAAGAACAACTAGTTTGTACCTGGTGAAAAAGATGTACTATGTTGTGTTTCTTTGTCACATAGAAATCAAATTTATCGGACAAATCAGTAGGTGTATTGACACGCGTTTACGCGAACATGATTACAGCCGTGAGCCCTGGTAACTTAGCAAACCATTGCAGCAGGTGTCATTGTCAGCCAAATCTCGAAAGCACCATAAATGTGTCGCGATCTAGAAATACGAGAGAAAGAGAGATTATTCCGCTTTATATCTTTTGTCTACCCTTCGTCTCGTTTCCATCAAATAAATAGTTTTTACTTCGCACTCGTGCTGGGTACTACATGTGTTGTTTTGTGCGTCTTTCTTCGTGCCCAAGCAGCGCGTCGCAAGTGTGAATTATGCTCAACAAGCTAGCACCTACTCTCCCCAGTCTGTTATGCACTCATTGAATAGGAATAGTTTCATGCCGAACTTCAAGCATCACTGTTCACGTGGTAGGTATTGTAGACAGTGAGTGACTCAAGCTAGCCTCTCATTTAGCCTCGGCCCGACGTGGTGGTCTGTAGTGGCTAAGGCACTCGGCTGCTGACCCGCAGGTCGTGGGATTGAATCCCGGCTGCGGCGGCTGCAATTTTGAAGGAGGCGAAAATGTTTTAGGCCCGTGTGCTCCGATTTGAGTGCACGTTAAATAACCCAAGGTGGTCGAAATTTCCGGAGCCCTCTACTACGGCGTTCTAGGTTCTAGGAAAATTTTGCTCATCCCTTGCCGTATCCATAAAAGTTTTAATTTATAGCACAATCTTCTTATCTTACCTCAACTCTTGTTTTCTGGTTTGGGAAAATACCACATTCTCTAACATTAGCAAACTGCATGCGCTACAAAAGAAGGTGTTGCGTCATATCACTAATGCTGGTTACAATGCAAACACTGTTGAACTCTTTCGCCAGTTCAAAATTGTTCGCGTGCCCCAACTTTGCAAGTTTTTTTTATGTATGCGCCATAAAAAATCTGTGTATAACTGTGAGCATGCATTTCTTAGCATATCATTGCTGAAAACAAATGCCTCTTTATATGCATTTCGCACCAAGGAATACTGATTCGTTCTATTTTGTGGTACTAAGTATGGACAGCAAATGTTACGTCATGCACTTACAGTTCTGTTGAACAGACTTATTCTCCAAGATATTCATGTGGAACAGTGCAGCATACGAAATATATGAGAGTGTTTAATTCTATAAGATGCGTGTTTTGTTCTTCAAGTGGTGAAAGTGGTGTTAGTGCGTTTGTGTATTTTTAATTATTATCAAGCTGTTCGCATTATTTATATAACATTAGAGGTCGACCTGCAATGTCAAACGGTTAAAATTTCTTGTTAGTGTATATTGTAGCCTTTTTTGTGTGCCTTGTGTTTGGTGGCTCGGGCGCTTGCTTCTCAAGTGAATTGATTTTCACTTTTTGGCCGAGCGTTCCCACATTATGATGATGCAAATAATTTCAACTTCCACTTCGACACGTCTGTAATTCTTGACTCGGCAATCCCCGGTGAGAGCAGTGGGCCACGTACTGTTTTCAGATAGTTGTGACCGTCGTACACGCGAATGGCTTATCGCCGCCTGTCGCATTAAGATTCGTAGGCACTGCCGCTTTCGTCTTGGCTTCCTTCGCTGATGCACGCAACAGCACAGTTCCGAAAGAAAGCAACGAAACAGCGGTGCCAACCATTTTCGGAGAAGTGGTCGTGAGCTTTGAAAACGACCGCTTTGGACCTCATACGACCTAAACTCAACTCGCAACCGTGAAGACCAATGCTCATTGTAAGCTTTTAACACATTGCATCATCTTTGAAATGCAACAGCTGCATAAAATGCACATTTGGAACTCCAGCCGGCTCTCAACAACGCGGTCATACGAGTCATACGAGTGTTGATGTAGATGACACGAGGCGACGGCGTGATCAAGAAACCCCACAGCCCCCCCCCCCCTGAAAAAGCACGTGACTTCCGCCACACTTTTTGTCAGTTCGCATGGCGAGGGCCTCTCCTTAGCTTTCCTTTCTCAATGTGCAGCATAGTCGCAGGGAAATTTAAAGCACCGCAAAGCTAGGCTGCACGCGGCCAACATTGGGCAGCGGCAGCCTTCCAGGTCACCCAGTGTGTTGCTAGCGTCCGCGGAGAAGAGATCCATCTTTCGCCTCGATGACGTGCTACTCTCAGCGAAATTAGAATATGTGTGTGACTTCGTTCAAGAAGATATTAGAAGTGATTAAGAGTGATCGATGGGTATGAATGAACTGCGCGGTAAGCGGCGTGATTGTGATGGTTATGTGCGCCGAATGTCGCCATGTGCTCACAAATTCTCTTCCTGCCTTCGTTAGTCTTGTTTCGTGTCATAGGTTAATGAAGTCGACGTTTCAGCGGAAACCCGTTTGGCCACTAAGTCTCAGTACATAATTGAAAGAAGGTGAAAGAATATGAAAAATATGTGTCGATTCTTCTTAGGGAAGCCTTGTTCCCTATAAAAGCGAGGAAGAAGAATCGACGCTTCAATGGGCTTTAATGGGCCAGTCAGAAGGCTCCGACTACTTTTATACCCCCCAATAAAGCTCGGCATTTCGTAGAGTAGACCACGGCGATCACGTTTTCCAAATATTACAGCGCTGCGCGCCGCGCAGAGCCTCTATCACGAAAAACCATTGCCGTACTCCTTTCCTACAACTGACCAATCCTCCATTCATGCACAGTGACTCACCCCCATATTCTAGAACGCCCCTTCACTCAACGCTCCACCTTCGCTCGAGAAAGCCGATGGAAGCGCCATCTCTAGACAGGGCAAGTCACTGCATGTCAGTGAAAATGTGCTGCTATTCTTGAGTAGCGCAGCGTCATTTTCAGCTGAGCAGCGGCGTAGTGCTCAACTCTGTCAAGTGAAGGGTGAAAGTCGAGTCGAGGAGCGTTTGTGAATACGTGGTTAAAGTCGTCGATTGGTTACTTGACGTAGCACGCCGCTCATCGATTGGTCTAAACCAGTCACGACGACGGGCTATGCCTTCCCCTCCCTGCGAGGGAGAAGGGTGGCGAAGCCACGCAAAAATTTGAAACAAGCTGAAGTCGATATTGTAACCCCTATATATTACCTATTGCACCACGCACTCGCGAAATTCTTGGGGCAGCCTGTTTAAAAAAAAAGAAAAGTGAACATATTTCTATCTATAACAATTTCTAGACCTCGGTATTGTTCATTGGCCCTTTAAAATTTTACGTAAGTAGCGTGTGTAAATACGAGGGAGGTTTCTGTCACTTCGGTTTAATGTACGAAAGTGTAAATTTAAGGGCTCGTTTTCTTTGCGAGAGACAGTATAGAAAAAAAACTAAAAGATTGATTTATTCATACGGGAGGTTTAATGTCCCAAAACCACCATATGATTATGGGAGAGGCCCTCCCTGTCCTTCCACTTTCGATCCTCGTCCTTCTCCTCCTCCCTAGTAGATGGCTTCGGAAATTTCGGCCACCTAGGGTTCTTTAACATGCACCAAAACGTGATTATACGGGCATACAGCAATTTCGTCTCTACCGAAAATACAGCCAGGATTCTATCCCATGACTTGTGGGTCAAGAGCCGGGTATTTTGGCCACTAGACGACAGCAGCTAGGCATTGAGAACAGGCAATAAAGCCAGGGAAAGTACAGGTGTTGTTATCAGAAGTATTTACAGTGTAAATGTGAAGACAGAAAAGTTGACGAAAAGATATCTTGCCACCTGTAGGATACGAACCTGCATTTTTCGTATAACGTGTCCGACGCTCTCCCATTGAGTTACGGTTGCCGTTATCTCTCCATCCCCTTATAGGTATTTGAATTTAAACGTGGGATCGCACTTCAGTCAGCGCCACCTGCTGCCATTGTGGTGAGTGTGGAACTCTTTTTGCCAGTTTTGGCATTACGTAGTACTTGATCTTATAAAAAGATGGCAAATGACCAAAAACTCAGCAGATCTCACGTACCTTGGGAATCGACGTTATGCGGAGCACGCAAAGCGAAGGTGACCGTGTTGTGATTTTCAAAGTGACTCCCACGTTATGAAATGATTCTACATATATATGTACAAATGTTGCGCGCAGATACCTATGTTGGACAGTCGCAGATATTTATATAACCAGTTGTTTGCACTTGCGCAATGGTGTCAACAGGAACAGCAGTACTACCAACAAGAGAAGCATTAAGCTGATATGAGGCGCTGGTGCTTGCGAGGATGGTAGCCCTGGAAACTGCTACATGAATACTTCTGCACGTGGCACCTAACTACAATTGACATTAACATGACATCATGGCGGGATCATAGGAGTGCATTTGTAATGTTTATAAAACTTGATAGCCAGCAATGAAACCACAATTTACCTTTCACAAACATTATCGTCTATTTGAAAAGTAGTTCTTGAAGTTGGCGCGGCTTTATAGTAGAATGCTGGATTGTAACGTAGAATGCTGGGGTTCGATGCCTGCTGGAACCCTGACATTTATTTTATGCATTCTTCGGGTCAACGCTGCCGATGTCAGGTATTTCGTAATGTGCACGCGTTAAAATTACGCATATGTGTTCTAGCCGTTCCAATGTCAATCACCTGTGGCACATACCCGTATACCAGTGGCACATAACCGTTCCCGAGTATTTGCCACTGTCTGACGCGAACTGTTTGACGACGTACGTGATGGTACTGTGACACTATTCACGTCTTGACCAGCGCGTCATAATTATCAAATCACCTTACCCTCCCCTACTAATTCTGGTTCTGTCGCCCAAAAAATTCCGGCGCCCAAAATGTACTGTCAGAGGTACTGACAGACAACTATGTGGTACAAGCTGAATTGTGTTGTTCCTTTGCTAGAGATACACTAGTAATTCTGGTTCTGTCGCCCAAAAAATTCTGGCGCCCAAATTGTACTGTCAGAGGTACTGTCAGACAAATATGTGGTACAAGCTGAATTGTGTTGTTCCTTTGCTAGAGATACAAAATAATCATTGAATAAATTCGCTAAATCATCCTTTCAAATAACATCCCCATCTATCACAAGCTCAGTAGGCTTGAAGTAATCACCATTACGGCCAAAAACCTTGTTTATCCTAGACCAAGCGAAGTCTTGTTCACTCATTACATCTCTGTTGAAGATGCTGTTTAAGTATTTTATCTGTTTGCAATGCAAAAGACTTGTTACTTTATTTTGCTGGGTTTCGAAACGTTTAAGCATTTCTTCGTTGTTGTTTTCATGAAGTTTTCGAACAATTCATTTTGACGTTTTATTTCCTTAAAACAAATTTTTGTCAGCCAGGGTTTTCGGCTCTGCACGCATGCTTGAGCTGTTTGTATGGAAAGCATTTCTTGTAAACCATAAGCAGTTTGTCATCAAAATATTATAGGCGACTTCTGGTTGTTGCTCGCGATACACGCTTGACCAATTGGCTAATGATGTCTCTCTGCGAAACGCAGCCAATGTATATTAATTATTATCTTGATAATATCTTATTACTTAATATCTATTGCTTGTCTTAATTTAGAGGGCGCAATTTACGGCTTCGTTTATCAACATAAAAATAGGAAGATGATCACTGATGGGTTCGCTGGGTACGCTGTAGAAACTTCATTGGTAGTAATGAGCATATCTATTATTGTCGCACTGTTTTCGTCAATGCGGGTTGGGGTGGTGATAAAATTAGAAAACCCACCTGATTCAGAAATTTGACATAGTCAAAGCTGACTTTCTACAACATAAATATTGAAATCAAATGAAAGAACTAGCGTACTACCAGTGTCTCCAGCCCAACATAAGTATGTATCTAAGAATGCTATGAAATTTGACTTGTTGCCTGTAGCGGGGCGGTATAACACACCATGAACAAAACGATCACTTTGTAGAGTGAACATTTCGTAATAATTAGGGACTTGCGAAAACTCTTGAACCTGCCGACATTTTAATGAACTTTTCAGCCATCGTTGTGCCCCTCCCATTCTTGTTGGGCGGTTTAAAACAAAAATATAAAACAATCGATTGATTGATTTGTGGGATTTAACATCTCAAAACTACCCTATGATTATGAGAGACGCCGTAGTAAAGGGCTGCGAAAATTTCGACCACTTGGAATTCTTTAACGTGCACCCAAATCTGAGCGCACGGGCCTACAACATTCGTGCCTCTATCGGAAATGCAGCCGCCGCAGCCAAGATTCGATCCCGCGACCTGCGGGTCAGCAGCCGAGTACCTTAGCCACTAGACCACCGTGGGGGGGGGAGGGGAGGGGTGAAACCTAAATCAAACGTTGCATAGCCGGGTGACCTTAACATTTCAGATTCGTTCTTGTAACACGTTTCCGTCATCACAAGAACATGAGGTTAGGATCTTAGAGTTGAAATAGGAGCGGTTATTTGGTCTTCCTTATTTCATGAAGATTGTATGTTAAAATGAATGAAGGACATGCTATTCTTTTTCGTAGAAAGTCATGCGCTCATTGTTTTGCGAGCGTCACATAATCAATGTCTGCCATTTTTTTTTCTTTTTGGTGAGAATCACTTTGGTAGACAAAAGCGACCATTCTCTCATTACTGAGAGGTCCCGCATGTTGGAAATGACGTGAGCTTAGCTGTCTTCAGTTTTTCGGGCTTTGATGTGACCGTTGTTCCCTCACAAGAACTTCTATTGCTTTTCTATCTTTAGTGAGATTGTCTGTGCAAACAATGTATTGTTTTCTAGTGTGAGGTGGTCATTAACGTACACAGTGGCGGTTTGTGACTGATGAAAGCCAAGTGACTCGGTTGTTAGACGGGCTCTGCAGGCTTTACGCAAAAATTTATATTTTTTGACCCGAGAACAAATCTATGGTTTATGTTGAGTTTACCAGCCGATGACACAATTTCTAAGTAGGATTATAGACTACTTGGACGTTGTGTTGGCATGAAACACAGGCCAGACTCTCGCTCACACCACTAATACTGAGTAATGGGATTCAGCCTTAGTGTTAGCCCCGTTGCAGTGGTCTAGTGGATAAGTATACTCGGCTGCTGACCCGCTGCTCGAGGAATCGAATCCCAGCTGTGGCGGCGGCATTTCCGATGGAGGCGGAAGTGTTGTATAGGCCCGTGTGCTCAGATTTTGGTGCAGGTTAAATAACCCCAGGTGGTCAAAATTTCCGGAGCCCTCCACTACGGTGTCTCTCATAATCATATGGTGTTGTTGGGACGTTTAAGCACAAATATCAATCAATAATTTAGTATTAGTCATTTAACGATAGCACACCCTCACTATTATCCAATCACAAACCATATAAATTTTTTTTGATAATGAAGCACTGTGAACTCGACGGAGTTTTTCCAGCCTCAAATTTATAGTCACTCTCGTCGCGATGCACTTAAAGTGACTACCACCTATGTCCGCAGCATCGCAAACAAGAAAGATGTGTGGTGCCGAAGCGTCAAGTGGGAACTTGGATATGTTTTCATTGGACCTTTAAAAAACTTTCTAAAGAAGAGGTCACAAAGCACAGTCCTTGTTCTCGAATGTATCTGAAGACCAACTGCTCATTCGTGCTGTGATATGAAACTGACGTGCATGCGCTGCGAAGAAACAATGCTCAATGCATACAGAAGTCCCTGTCGACTCTCTTTGTATACTTTTCTTTGTTACATTCTTCGCACTATAGTAGAAACAGTGCGTTTTATTAACGTAAGGATCGAACGTTCACGAAGCGCAGAAATAAATCTTCAAGGAGAGCGTATAAATACTCAAATAAATATATCTACAAAGAGAGCGACGTGTTGGCCCTCTCAGAAGACTTCTGTGTACACGCGGAGATTTCCTGGGTAAAGGCGCACGCAGGCATCGAAGACAGCGAGTGGGCCAGAAACGACGCGCAAGCAAAGCGAAGCTACACTCAATGAAACGACACATACGTCGACCAAATTTAGCACCTGTGCTGGGACGAACACCGTCTGGATCGACGACGTGGAGTGCGTTTAGGAAAATATACCGAGGAAGCGACGGTAGGATGCTGACCTCCTGACATCTCCGCCATGCGGCGCGCCCCGTTCTGCTGGTACCATATAAGGACTAAGGAGGGGCAATCAAATACTTCTATAGCGGCAGTCCTTCGGCGCGTGTGTTCCCATGACGGCCAATACCAGAGAAATCTGACGTCGCTGCTGTTGACTTTAAGTCACGGTGCACTGTGTCTCCACTGTCGTTTACACGTGCATATAAAGGAAGAAGGAAGCTCGCGGAAAACGCTAATAATATGCGCCCCGCCATTCGTAACGACTTGTTAATCCTCTATGTACACGGCTGTTTCAGATCTTTCCTGTTCTGTGACGACGCTGCAGATTTTGCCGAAGGTGTCCCTGGCAATATGCGCAGCGGCAGGGTTAACTGTGGCCAAACAGCTGATAACGACCACAGTGAAAACAGCCAGCTAGATATACGCTCATGATTGGAAATATACACACACCTAGGCACTACTGCAGACCGCAATAGATTTGCTGAAAGTGCTAATAACGAGCGATGGCCGCTTACGTGTGGAAACTTGAATAGTTACTGCTTATTATGCTTATGCATGATAAGCTCTAGCATTCCCTGAAACGCCTTGATTCGCAAGGTATACATCTAGAACTCGACTTCACAAACTTTGGTTTCAATGTTTTTTTATCCTGGCTTGCCAATTTCGATAACAAAGATCTCGAGCGCAATTAGTGGCCAGCTATTTAATGGTTTTTGCGAATACGGCTTCACTAATTTTTCTCAGTTGCATTCAATTGAAATACACAAACTATTGAATTAATAAGCGTCATCTGGCCCCGCCATGGTGGTCTAGAGGCTAAAGTACTCGGCTGCTGAGCCGCAGGTCGCGGTAGCGTATCTCGGCTTCGGCGGCTGCATTTCCGAGGGAAGCGAAAATGCTGCAGGCCCGTGTGCTCAAATTTGGGTGCACGTTGAAGAACCTCAGGTGGTCAAAATTTCCGGATCCCTCCACTACGGCTTCTATCATAATCAATGGTGGTTTTAGAACGTTAAACTTCACATATCAATCAATACGCGTGATTTTCAATTTTCGAGATATATAAAGTGGCGCAAGCAATTCCGTGTTCCGTTCCGGAAGGAGAGGGCAAAAAGAAAAAAAAAATGAACGCCGCAAACCATGACGAAGAATTTTAATTCTTTTTGAGGGGTGGGGGTTAACGTCCCAAAACCACCTTATGATTATGAGGGACGCCGTAGTAGAGGGCTTCTTAAACTTTGACTCTCTGGAGTTCTTCAACGTGCATCTAAATCTAAGCACGGGCCTCGAGCATTTTCGCCTCCATCGAAAATGCGGCCACCGCGGCCGGGATTCAATCCCCCATGACGAAGGAGGTCACGTTCTTTCACCCTTTAAAATTTTGTTGTCCCTTGTTATACGGAAACGAAAGCGTAAGACGAAAGCGTCAATAGACCGCATATCCGTCTCGCCCCGTTGCCGCGACCGGTTGAGGAGGTCGGCGACGACCATGTGCCTAGTTCTCCTCTACAGTGTCAACGAGGCACCGCTGGGACGTACTGCGACTCGCCGTAGTGAACCCTTTCCACGAACCTCGAATCCCTTACCCGCCGCGTTGCTTTCGCGGCGGGTAACTTGCTTTTGCGGCGCTTAGCCACGGCGACGCAGCAGTCGCCGTGGCTAAGCGCCGCAGAGGGCGTCCATTACAGGCAAGTTCACATACGCACACCGAACGAACGCCGCTCCAATAGTATGCATGCTGGGCCGGTGTCGGTGAAAGGAGTACAGCGTTAATCAGCCTCCGTTTTGACTAATACCAGATTAGTGGCAGATATCGACGTTACACTACGTGCGCTTACGGAATGATATCAACGACGACAGTTAGGCGAGCATTCGAGGAGGCTCCGCGTCTGTTCGTGTGGGCTCTCGGAACTGTCACCTGGATTTTTGCAGTGACTCTCCTAGTTCACATGACGCGGGGCATCGTAGAATGGCTGCGAATGTGGTGGTACCTGCGCGATGTGCCCAAGCCTAAGCCACAGAAGTCATTCACGTTACTTCTCGACCTCTACAGGCAGATGTATGCCATGGGACCGAACGTGGATGTGAAAGTCAGTGAGTATGCTTCTTGCACTCTTGGCTCACCTGTAGGCCGTCGCGAAGCTCTATGTAGGTGATATTTCACTAGGGTTGCAGTTTACCAACAAAATTCAGACTTTTTCTCAAGAAAGAATAGAACAGCTCAACGGAAACAAAGTAATGCATCACTAGACTGTTTTGTTAACCCGGCGTTTGTCAGTTAAGCAGTAGCCCGCCGATAGAGAAAGAGACAAGGAATACAGGAAAGACAGGGAGGTTAACTATAGACTACGTTCAGTTTGGTACAATGCTCACGGGGAGGGGAATATGAGCGTGAAAGAAAGATAGTGAGAGAGAGAAATAGTAGGGGAGACATTTCACAACACACATGGAGGCAGTGTGTCAGTGGTGGTCGCTCAATTCTGGTGCCTTCAAAAACGACAGGAGAGCTCATGTGGATTTCTGAGCTGTTGTGCCGAGAGCCCGGGCTTTTCTCACTGGAATGGCTCCTCCAAGATTTCATTCAGTGTAGCGTGCTGAATGAAAAAGTAAGAATTCCTTCTAATCGGCGCGAATTTCATGAACATTATTTTTTTTTTACTTTTTGAGTATTCCCGAGAAAGCATGAAGCACCGATGAGGAGATCGGGTGTATAATGCTTTTACCGGCGTGTAGGTATATTTTTTTTATTTCAACCACTTCGACATCATATGGTTCTAATGTCTTGGGTTTGAACATGTTTAATTCTCTGAACACAACTTGGACGTGTGGCGTACTTTGTGGCGTACTTGCAATATGTGGGAGAACCTGTCCAGCATGGTCAAAATTCGTGTGTATCTCAGAATTTTCTTTTGGAACTACATACTTCGCCGGTTCCTGGGAAGCAGTGGCCAGCTCATAATCATTCAAGAGTTCATATATAATCGCTATGGCTTCAATGAACGTAACCAACCAACTAGCCTAAAGGTCTGTTCTTTTCGATACAATATGGGTTTATTGAATTATAAAGTCAAGCTTTCTAAAAGCATCAGCCCACATGACATGCCTTCTTAGTGGTACAATATGGAAATGTTAAAAGCCATGAAAAAAAAAGAAGACACGAAACAGTTCATAAAAAGCATGAACAACCACAACCATAACAATAAAAAGGCGCTATATACAGCCGTGGCCACGTCTTAGCAGAGCACACGAGCTGCTGATTTTCACTTTGTGGGGCGACCTCTTGAGCCAGTTTCGGGCTCTGCCATGGTCAGCCTGACCCCTGGGATGTGTATGCCCCTGAGACACCACGTCAGAGCCCTAAAAGAAGCTCTCGCTCTGCAGAGCGAAAACCAGCAGGTCGAGTGCTCTGCAGAAACGTGGCCGTGGCTGTACAGGGCAAAATGCGTATACGGGAGTAAACCGCGCAAAGGGGGCTGGTTATGGGGTGCACAGTTACTGAAATTTCTTGTCGTAGTAATCGATAGGTGGCTCCCATTTTATTCTGATATGGAAAGGCTCTATTATGCTGAGGCATAACAGGTTACTTTCCTTAGAGCTGCCTCTCTCTTTAAAAGCTGCCTCGTAATCGCTCTCTCGGCAGTGCGCTGGCAGATTCAAAACTGGGGAATTAGAAAGAGATAGCTCATGCTCCCTTGATCGAACTTTGAAGCATTTTGTGCTCTCCCTCACATATGAGGGCACCTGGTAGACCACACAGACTGCCCATGACGCATAAACATCTCTGCGTTGGATAACGCAGTCCCTTTTACGTAATTTTCTCGCACCTTCTTTCTCTTACTCACTGTGTTACGCACTTTGAAAAGCTTAGCAAGTGCGGAAAAAATTACTTTTGCCTCATATTTGTGCCCGATATTCAAACCATACGAAAAGCCGTAAATATAAAATCCAACGAAGACGCCGCCATTTTTTGTTTAGCTTACTGCCGCATGCTTTCTTTTACCCCACGTACCAATTTACCAAAAATGATCTGTCTTGTGGCTTGAATATACAAACGTCTTTATTCTATTCACCTGCTTCTCCAGAATCACTCCAGAAAATTGTTGGTGGTTTAGTTAGAAAAGCCTGGCTATACAGTATCTATTATTGTTTATGTTCCCTGCGGCAGGGGGACAACATTTAATCCTCATTCTTCACTATCATACTTGTTTGATTTTAACGTACCAAGCGGGCCTCAAGCACTTTCGCCTTCATTGAAAATGCGACCACCGCAGCCAGGATTTGATCCCGCGACCGGTGGGTCAGCAGGCGAGTGCCTTAGCCACCAGACCACCATGGTGGGATATTTTTCCTTACCCTTAATAAGTCACCATACCATACCCTTAATAAGTCACCGTTTGTCATTCTCACCATCTCTGAGTAGGAAAACTTCACCTGTAAACAAAGATGCGCAAAATTTTCATATAATGATGGTATTTAGTCATTTTCAACATCGCTCTTTTAGTACACAGTACAGATACAGCAGTTATGCCATTCTTCACTCTGTTTTGTCACTTTATTCAGAATAATTACGATAGCAGCTAAACCACTGTACATGCTTTTTGAGGTACTAACGTATATTCTATTCTAGTACGGCGCAAAATATGTGTAGGGGCAGTGGCGTAGCCACAGGGTTGGCACAACAGGCCCGTGCCCCATCCCCCCCCCCCTTTTTTCCATGACATGCTGAACAAAAATGACACTCGACCACGTTTTTTTTCCGGCCCCCAATTCAAATGAAAGTGGTGCCCCCCCCCCAAAAAAAAAAAACTTATGCCTGTACCCCTGTGTACGGGCGTCATTATCACTCAGTGCTCAGTGTATCATCAATGCTAAAAGAAATCATGTGTGGATACTTTCAACACTGACGATGCATTGCCTCAACAGATTCAGGTGAGCTTACGTTTTGTAATAATATAGAAAATAACATAGGGATCGTCCATTGGTTAACATGTTATTTGCACGTGTACAACTTGCATCACTAATAGTTTCTGTTACGCCATATCACAGGAGCAAGATATTATAAAAAAAAGTGTGTTTAATAAGCCCATGATTGCATGCTCCTCGATGTGATCTGGAAAATGGAACGTGTTTCTTCAGTATTTCGAATGACAGCGCCATTTCAAGTAATAAATCATTTGTTCCTTTCTCAACGCAGAAGCATTCAGGTACCTAAAAGGGCTGTTCAAGTCATTTGAAGATCAAGACGTGACGGTCGCTTACTACGGGCCATACGCGATTCTCCTTGGTGCAACTCCACAAGTGGCAGAGGTACTTGCTTCAGTTTCCTTAGTTCTTCAACGTGAGTGGCAGTGAGTGTTATTTTAGGAGTCCCGTGATGTTTGCAGGGACTGTTATAAGGACGATGGCTTTGAAAGGAGATACGGCACAAACGCAAGGCTGATGGTGGAGAGATATTGGTTTTAGTTATGAGTCATCGGGGACTGAAGAGCAGCGGTTAGTAAGGCACATAAGTGGACGAGCTCAGGATCTTTGCCCGTTGTCATTGCTTTACGAATTGATTATGCTTCACTTCGCCGAAACTTCGTCTCAAACATTACGGGAACAGCAAACAGTAGACCAAAGGTAGAAATAAGAGCATAGAACATAAAATACAAAAAAAGCGCGAAAGAAAATCAGGTAATTACAAGAGAGTAATAGGAAACAGTAGAAATTATCACATAGTTGCACGAAAGGAAATAACATGAAAGAACAGAAAATGGTATATAAACACGAGATAAAATATTGAAACAACGGTCAATCACTGCTCCTCAGTTCATAAAGCTTTCATTTGATGTGTAACTCGCCATGAATTAGTTTTCTAAAATATTTAGCAAATGATGCCAATTCAAATAGTGTTTTATTGAACCACTTCGGTGTTTTGAGATAAATATAATAATACTTATAATAAGAGAAGGCAATAAAAAGTCCGAATATTTACGCGAATCACCTGACTCCAAGTGCAATCAACGTGTCAGCTGCAGGCTCTCACCGGGGACACATTTTCGTCAAAGGAAAGAATGCCCTTGTGATTTGCACAACATTGACATTCTTCACTGCACTGCAGTGCTGCTTGTTGTAACTTTCGACACACGTGCATGCACGCCAGAGTTCTGGAGTCTGCGTAAGCACGTGCCGTAAACACCCTCCACCCCCCCCCCCCCAAAAAAAAACAAGAACAAAAGGCGGAAGGAAAGTGCAGATTAGTGCTGTTGTTAGCACGTCCAGCTACCAACCGTGCATTAATACACGTGCAACAGATGAAATAAGAGGTGTGCGGAGGGTTGAGCTTTGTTTCGTTGAGTTTCAGGCACATTTATCATTCCCAGCTTCAACATACGTAGAGGCTGCAAAGGAGGAAGTTGACTGAAGACTCCAGACATTGACTTGAGGATTACGTGGTTGTTATCGCAAGCGTGTCGGAAAAATAAAATAGGAAGCCCCCTTCTAAATTTGAGCGATACGCTCGCTACAAGCGTTTCGTGGAAGTATTAGCAGTCTGTCCGTGAGAGACTCTGTGAATAGTGTCTTCTTAAACACAAAAACAGACGTTTAATTCTCACCAGTAGTACAAAATGAATCATTCTGCCAAATTCAAGTACAGAAACAAGCCCCGTGGTCGATTCTTTGGTGTGGTTGTATCAAGATGAAGAAATAACAAACAAGACTACGCAGGTTCGCACGATGTTCGAAAAACATACATCGCTTCTCTAGCGCAGTCAAAAATAATTTACTCACACCGTCGTGTCTTAGACTGCCTCATGCACCACGGTTTGTTACGAAAGGTCACAGAATTACTGCCGAGAGCTTTCAGCTATAAAATATTTGCATAGCAAAGTTTCAGTGCGCGTTAAAGATCTTTCGTATGTGTTATAGCTCAACGTTATAAGCACGGTAAACTGGTGCAGCAGAGAATCAACGGAGCCCCGCCGTGGTGGTCTAGTGGCTAAGGTACTCGGCTGCTGACCCGCAGGGCGTGGGTTCGAATCCCGGCTGCGGCGGCTGCATTTCCGATGGAGGCGGAAATGTTGTAGGCCCGTGTGCTCTGATTTGGGTGCACGTTAAAGAACCCCAGGTGGTCAAAATTTCCGGAGCCCTCCACTACGGCGTCTCTCATAATCATATAGTGGTTTTGGGACGTTAAACCCCACATATCTATCAGAGAATCAACGGAACGTGATAGAATAATCTTGAAATAACAGCATTTTTTGTTTTATGCGCAGGCTATCTTGGGCAACACCAAGAACGTGACCAAAGCCTTTTTCTACAAAATGCTGAAACCGTGGATTGGTGGAGGTATCATCACACTGTGAGTGAACTTTCCGGATAAGTGTGTATTGACCTTGGGTATGTCAAATCTAACCAGGTCCATAGATAATTTCGCCCAATATTTGTGGAAAAAGTGACTGCCGTATTAGCCCACTCAGATTTGTCTGAACGAAAGAAATGACCTATTCATAAGCAAGCCAAAAGGAATGACTGTTAACTCAGTCTGAAGGTGTTGTAAGTCATTAACCACTTCAACTATGGCTACAAATCATTGCAAGCCAATAGGAACGCACATATTTGTATATAATCATAAGCCGTAACAAAGAAACCAGGATACAGTGAAAGGGCGCTGACTTTAAATGTTTACCTACACGGCTACTTTCGTTGAAGGCTATTTTGATGACTTTCAGTGAAAGACTATATCACGGAAGTTTTCACTATGACTGTCACGCGGTTAAATGCTTTGTAAGCTCAAGAAACAAGCGCACCTAATCTCATAAACAATGAAGTATTTTGGTAGATTTGTGGTAGTATATGTACAACAACTGAAACACTATAGCACTGTGGAATCCCTTACTAATATTTCATTGTGTGGTTTATTAATATTGAGCTTTTATTTAGGTGAACTTCAAGGAACCCATTTAAATAGTTCACTTAAATGAAAGTTCAATAAAACTGAATATTCACTTTAATAGGGAACAACAGCATCGGGCACAGCAGTAGTCGAGTCAAATGGGTGAAATGTAATTTACTTTTGAAAATAACTACGCAATTTTCATTTGCGTAGGAAGTGTACGTTTTTGTGCATTGCTTCTGGCAAAGCTTCTTGCTATGACGCGAAGTTTCGCAACTTTCCAATACATATTCTACAACCTTGGCTAGAGAAGCAAGATTTCAACCTGCCTCAACCATTGCAACTTCTTCGTCACACTGTTCTTCTTCCGGTTTCAGACTACCATTGAAATCAATTTAAAAGTCTGATAGTTGTGTAGGTACTGAAGCACATGTGCCTCGCTTTCGTCTCCTGCCCCACCGCTTTTCCGAGGCGGCTCTGCATGTACAAGCGATGTTGCAGCGCCGCCGATGTTAGGCGATTGATTTCAGAGTGACACGCATGGGCTACGCGGTGCAACAGAGCTCGAATTTTCTTTGAGTTGATCTAAAAAAGAGCCCTGGTTCATTGAATAAGTTTCTTTATTCACAATTTTACTGTGCGCAAGGTCGTTTAAGAGCAATGTTATTGTGTAAAATGCCTATTAAAACCACTGTGGGTTTTCTCAAAGTTCGATATCATTAAATATTCGTTAAAACAACGTTCGTGCAAGTGAGCGTTCTATGTATCATTGCTGGGGTATAGGTCAAACATGCGTAGGGCATTAAAGATGGTAGTTCTGCATTCACGTTGTATTTAAATGAAATAAAACTTCAAGGCAACGATTACACGCTTACTTGGGCTGGCTCGTATGTTATAATGGAAAAACATATAACTGCTTAAATATGAAAGAATGAGATTTAGCGCCGTTATAGCCGTCATTGACCATTAAGGTGTAAGTACCCTTCGTTGCGTGTTCTGAACGAATACATATTAGGCAAAATAGAAGCATGCAGGAGCAGTAAGTTGTGCTTATAGATCATAGCCTTTTGTCATCTATTGCAGTCGTCGATGAATGTCCGCGCTTACCATAGAACTAGAATAAAAAGGGAACCTGCTCACAAAACAATCGATATCGACACACCTGCGTGCAAGCTCGCGGAAAAAAAGGTGGGTAGAATGTCGAAATCATCATTTCGGGCCTCCCTTGGAAGTCCCGAAATTATGACCTCGACATTCACTTTGACCTCGAAATTATGACCTCGACAGCACGGTGACTAAAATGACCAAGCACCTCTGATGCATACGAACGGGGCGACTGTCGTCTGCCTAGGCAGTGCATATAGAGGTTTGTACGCTGACGAGGATTGGTGTTGTAATGCACGTTAGCAAAGCCTACTTTGGAGTCAGCGGCGGCAGTGTGATGAATGTTCGTGAAAAGGCCAGTTAGTAAGTCCAAACAGGGGTGCCGGTAAGGAAAGTACCGGTTGGTAAATCACTGATACGGAAGTCATGTTGGAGCGTGAGATAAGGACACAGCTTGGGGAATACTTAATGTTCGTCTCGAGGAAGCTGATCTGGCGCTGTTTTTTACCGTCGTTACTCCGAATCTGAGCGAAAAATATCAGAAACTTGGTTCTTCTTGTGGGCACACTCATCAGGTCTCTCACGATACGGCATATCTTCTGAATTCTTCTTATAAGCGTACAATGGACAAGGTCACATCTACACAAACGTTGCCCTTCACTTCTCTCTCTCTCTCTTCTCCTTTAATCCCCTCACCCCTTCCCCTAGTGCAGGGTAGCAAACCGGACGTGCGGCTAGTTGACCTCCCTGCCTTTCATTTCTTCCCTTCCTCGTCTACTCCTCCTCCTTCTGAATTCATACAAGTTGGAGTGGGCGACAGAGATGCTGTGTAGTGTTTTGTGATGGTGTACTAGGTGTTGAAAAACCCATCTTTTTCTTTGTTCTTGGCAAAAGAACACATATAGCGGATAGGAGACACTGTTGTGAAGTGCTCAGGCAAATCTTGAAGTCGTGCAGCACAAGAATAGTTCACAATCGAAGCACGAAGTCGTCACCTTCTCAAACGCTCTATCTTTATGCGGAAGACCTTACTCCATCGGAGTGCTGCTATTGGCCGATAGCTGACGTAAGCCAAAAGCGGCGTTTCGATCACATGGGCTTCCTGTCATGGGATGTGACCAAGTACGGGTGCCACGCTACTTGGAAAAGTGGTTCAGTAACTTTAAATATATTTTTTTGAAGGCAGACATAGAGTGTGAATGCGATGGGCACACGTATGTGTGGGTGAGTCGAAAAGCACTTCGTAGCTGCAGTAATTATATTTAACTAGGATTTGATGAGTCCGTCCGTTTGTAGAATGATTACTGTATGTAATCTGTGTGAATGGACGGTGGTGAACTACGACAATATCACATTGTTTCATTGTTTCTCCTATTGTTGGCGTCGACTTAGCAACAGAGAATATTAGCATTGGGGCCCCAAAGCAGTATCAATTCAATTCCAAGCTTTTCCGCCTGTGCTCCGACATGCCCACAAAATAACTCAACAAGAGCAAAAAAAGGGGGGGGGGTGGCACGAGAGCTACGGTAACAAAAGGCTAGGAATGCCCGTCCCTAAATATCTCTGCGGGTAGCGCATAAGGTCGGACGTTTTGCGGTGTACTTGGATGGTGGAGCATAGCCGACTCCTTGAGGCCACCATTGAAGCGTATCATGTGCGGAATCAGTTTGCTATGTTTGAGCACACACGCGTTGAGCAGGGGGGTTAGACGTTGACTTTTATGAAGGTTTATGCATAAGGTTGCGACGCAGCAAAGAGAGGAATAACAGTTACAATGTTGTAAAACAGACAGCTGGGCGAGTTGGTTTGTACCCACGTTACAACTTTTTTTAGTGCGCACAAAAAAAGCAGGACAAGAAAAAGACAGATGAGCGCTAACTCACAACTGATTTATTCTTGAAAGGACGAAAACATATAAGGACATGGAAACCAGCTCAGCGCATGTGCATGTCTTGTGACAGGCAAGCATACAAAGACGTGGCTAAATAGAATTTAAAACACTATGCTATCTATCTATTAGAGCCACCGATGGTAGAATAATACGTTTGTTTTTAAACCTATTTATATGAAATGCTTCTGTCAGTTCACGTGTTTGTTCATCTCTACGGGAGAACAAAATATGTGTATCGCCAAACACGACTAAAAGAACATGCCAACTCACTACGAAAAGGGACATTTTTCACACTTTGCAGGTCATTGTAAATCATGCCATTGTGATCCCATGTTTTGCGATACACACATCTTGTTCTCACATAGAGATGAACTAAGATGCGAACTCACGAAAGCTTTCCATATAAATAGGTGTAAAAACAAATGTATCAGTCAACCATTGGTGGTTCGAACAGATAGAGAGTATAGTTTTTTTTTTATTCTATTTAGCCATGTCTTTGTATGTTTGCCTCCCACATGACTTGCACATGCGCTGAGCAGTGTCCTTATATGTTTTATTCCTTTCAAAAATACATCATATGTTAGTTATCCCTCGTCTGTCTCTTTCT
Organism: Rhipicephalus annulatus; assembly: GCA_013436015.1. Taxonomy (NCBI): domain Eukaryota; kingdom Metazoa; phylum Arthropoda; class Arachnida; order Ixodida; family Ixodidae; genus Rhipicephalus; species Rhipicephalus annulatus. The sequence continues at coordinate 70,256 of WOVY01013776.1, read as the reverse complement.
TGGCCTATATTTTTTGTGCGCGCTAAAAAGTTTTATCATAGTCACCATGTTAGCAAGAACAATATTGATGATGGAACCCCCAGGGTTAGCAAAGCAGAATTATAGCCAAGGCAAGGCCTATCAAGTAAATGTCAATGCCATGTAGCAGTTGTGTGGTTGGGACCTTACTGGTGTGATTATTTACCTCCTGTTCTGTGTAGACTACAACTTTGTGACCAAACGAAAACATATTTTGTGACTCTTTTGCATGGTCATCAAGGTCTGTTACAGTGTGCGAAGTGCTGTTTTGTATAGCAATTTTTCTGGAGAGCCTTTTCTAGGATGAAGTAAAATTTTAGTACACAGATATAGCATTAAAGAAGTTCTGCGACTCTTGCCAATGAATATCTTGAGAGAACGGGAGAGACTTCTTTATCTGTGTTTAAAAAAAACGCGTTTTTTAGCACGAAAATGTTTTATGCAGGGGTCCACCACAGCTCCGCAGACGTGTTTCCGTCCATCACAGATATGACTTGTAAAATATATACTAAGAGATAAAACGCGAACGAAGTATATACTTGTGGGGCGTTGAACCGGTGACCTCACGATCATCAGCGCGCGGCGCTAACCACCCAGCCACCGAGCGCCCGATGTCATACCCTGCTTACGGCAAGCAATTTATACACACCTTGCACTGTTTGTCGGTCCTAATAGCTCGGTAACTTCAGCGCGTTTTTGTCATCAGTAGTCAGATGGCGCCACGTGCTCGCTTTGGGCGCGCTATGATCACTGCGATAGCCGCTAAAGTCATCGCCTCTCGCGTTTCATTGAGCACCGCCTCCAGGGAGCGTGATCTCTCCTGCGCACGCGGTTATCATATGCGGGATTTGGCAGGAAACAAAGGTCATTTCCCTTGCTGCTACGGCAGCGTTTTTTAAGACGCACACTGCTCATACACGAAGTAAGAATTATGGCAGTTTTTAGCGCTGATCTTGCGTATACTTGTGCGTTCGTTTCGTGCTTTTTTCTCTCCATTTTTGAAAAGCGCGCTGTCTGTGCTCACCTTGTGCATGCTCATTTCGTGCGTGCTTTCTGCTTGAAGTGCGCACTGCAAGTTTCAAGCTACTTGCCCTTGTTCGCATGATTTCGCAATTTGTTGCTTTACCGTTTATTTGTGTGTTGAAAAAATTCCTGTGGCTGTAAGGTTGTGGAGTTCTACCACTGTAACCTTGTTTGGCTAAGGCTGCGGTCACGCTTCACATCTAAGTTGACTTGTTTGGGCTATTGTTGATAAAATTCTGTAGCTATGTGGATCAGTGCACTTAAAAGCTTGCCTACAGATGCGTTTGTATCATACCTTTGTACCGTCATGGTAAATACAGCTACTCATGTGCCACCATAGCACATACCACCTCGCGTAGCTCCAGTTGTGAGTAATGGGCAATGGACATCTAATTCGCTGTATTATAGGACGGGGGTGACCACTATAATCGCTCTGTCAGCTGTTTCACTTTTGTGCTTCCTTTAGTAAAGGGGAGGGCTGCACTTCACATCGGTCACTGTTACACCATCCTCATACAGCATGTATAGGTGACGAAGTTCGTTCTCATTACCTTTGTTGGTCTAAAAAAACTGCAACAGCAAGGCTTTGCGTGTTGCACTGCTTGTAACCATTGAGTGCTTCTATGCGCTGAATAGCACAGAGCCTTTGGAAGCAGATTGTTTCCTATAGATCTTACTGAATGAATATCCTGGCGTTTCTCAAAGACGCGTGGAGTTTCCCGTATCTTGCTACAAAACGGAGATGCCTCTTCCTGCTTCGAACAGCTGTTTCAGTGGGATTTTGTCCCAAGGCAGATTGTTCAGACCTAAATTGGCGATGGGCCATATATAACTCTTCCTAATGTTTTAATTTTTATCCCCCGCCCAATTTTCTAGGGATGACGAGCCGTGGAGAGTACGTCGTAAAATGATACTGCAATCCTTTCACGTCCGCATCCTGGAGGACTACAGTCCTATTATGGACAAAAGAGGCAAGAGACTCATACGAAAACTCAAGAATAGGAGTGGCGAGTACTTCGACTTTCTTCCTGTGCTCCGCGCAGCAACCTTCGGAGTACTCTTCGGTGAGCCGCTTTCCTGAACGAATGAACAACCACAAAACTGCACTAGCGAGACTACAAATTCTGCTTATTTGAATTGTAGCATAGCTGCAAGCAGGTAAACATACGAACATAAGTATAAACATATATGCGGATATATCCTAGTTGTTTAAAAACTTATTTTAAAATATAGCAAATAAACAATACCTGATAAAAAATAAATATGAAAAATTAACGTGAGTATACCACTCATTTTGACACACTTTATCTGCGTGCTGGCTCCCGCTAACTCCCACATTTTCAAACGAAATCTGCGGCAACTAGCTGTTGAGCTCTGTCTCAACATTTTTCTAGACAAATGACTTATTGTGTCTGAGTTGTAGGCCTATGAGGTGCCTGATACTATACACGTATTGATGCACTTCAATGCTCGTTACCACAGAAGAGTGGCAGTGAAATATTGTTAACGCTTCTAGAAATATAGGTTAAATAACCCTGGTTTTGTTTTATAGAGTAGTGTCTAAAAATCAACGTGGCACACTGTTTAGTTCATGCGTTACACGTACACACGCCGAACTACATAAGAAGCCATGGTGAGGCTCCCGAATGTGTTTACAAGATCGGTTCGATCATGATTATTTCGAACTACATGCAGCTTTTTTTTACAAAATATGTATACCATAAATTTCACCAACTACACCTCTGTATAAAAACATTTGCCTTGAAGTCAGTAATTAAAACGTTAGTTAAAAAATTTTCGTTAACTTGTCACAACAGTGTCATGTTAGATGTGGCAAAGTATTTGCACCTGAACATGGCATTCGTCTGCAAAAAATGACGTTACTGTCACGACATTTTTATAAAAAAAAGCTGTATTGGATAAAAAAAAACACCCAGTATATATGTAAACTTTAGATGTTTCTTTTTTAAAATTTCGCAGCCTAAACGGGTAAGATACTAAAATTAACGACATGCCTTGACCAGGTTCTCTAACTACGATATGGAGCAGAAGGTAGAAAATTCGACGACACCTAGAAAATTAAGAATTGCCAAATGCACTGAAAGGCACCCCCTCAAATAAGTTGATGCAAATATGAAACGAAGGTAACAATCGTTGGCTTAGAAGCCAGTTTGGTTGCATGCTTGAAATATCTAAAGAAATTATGAACGAAAAGCAGAAGAAAACTTACCTCATCAAGTAACGCTGGACGTTGATTGTGTTAGAGAAAATTTCTATTTCCTTAACGTTGCCGTGTAGAAATGAGCGCAGTTGGTACGAAAACAAGGGAAAGAGATCAGCAGTAACTTGAGATAATAGATATATCATACTCCACGAAATGTTTCTTCAGAGAAGCAGACTATCGTTGTCGCTCTCCCTCTCTTTGTTTTTTACAGAAACGACAATGGGTGTTGATTATAACGAAGATGGTGTCGAAACAATAGAATACCTGAAAATTCATGACGCGTAAGTTTTGTTATGACAATTCTGAGATTGAAAAACAAAGTCGAATGTTCGCTTAGGCATCTGAAAACTTTCACATGCATCTCTAGAATCTGCCAAAGCATCCTTAAGCGGCTCACGAATTTTCATCACTGGTTTGACTGCGTTTATGCACTCAGCAAGGACTACAAGGAGATGTCAAAATACGTGGAAGAAGCGAAGGACTTTGTGAGCAACGTAAGTATAGTCTACTTACCTAGTCATCTTCAGTTGCTTGGTTTTCGGGAATTCTCTTTGTGAAAAGTCCTATGGAACCCGGATACTTCTTCAAGGCAACACGGAAAGACAAGGAAAAAAATAAAAATGGGATATATATACACTTCAGTCTATAGCAGGGGTTCCAAAATCAGCTCGGCTAGTGGCCCGCAGCCACGAATTTTTGTATACCTCGTAGGATGGTACAGAAAATAATGTAGGCGCAGGGGGGAGGGGGGAAGGGTTCATATTACGAGAACTAATTCGATGCCAATTTTCAAAACCCAAGGCTCTTTCAATCAATCAGTCAATCAATCAATCAATCAATCAATCAATCTATCTATCTATCTATCTATCTATCCGCTTACGTCTAGGTGCTCTCGCGATCACCCACCTAAGTTGGCATGAACCGAAATTAGTATGGGAGGGAAGATGGCCCGACGATTATGACGCACTGGTAAAGACATAAATGATGTCACAATCTCGTCGCAAAACTTTCCCGCCAGAAAATGACACATACTCTCCCGCGGGTATGTGCCACTGGTATGCGTGTATGTTCCACAAGTGATTGGCGTTGTTGTTAGAGTATCAGCTTCACGTGCAAGAGGCCCGTGGTTCGAATCCCGGTGCTGTACGATTCCCTACTAGACTTGAAAAATATCCGCGAGATGATGAAATCGCATAAAGAAGCGTGGGTGCGGTCTCACAGCTGTCCGCCACCGGTAACGCACTCCCTCACAAGAGAAGAATTAACAAACCTGGTGCTGTTTCTGGCCACTACCTCCCACATAAAAACGCTAATTAACACTCGGTTCTCAGTCCACAGCGACTACGAAGCAACAAGACCACGTCGCTGGTCATATCTGTGAAGCAGCAGAGGGGGCTAAGAATCTCTGGATTCGGAGAGGCCACCATTGAAACCTGAACTTAGCAACGTTTAACGCTAGAACCTTATCTAGTGAGGGAAGTCTAGCTGTCCTATTTTAGGAGCTAGAGGGTGTTAAATTGTATGTCATGAGACTCAGTGAAGTTGATCAGTGAAGGTGATCGAGGCCTATACGGCACTATAGAATGGACCCGCTTTTTGCTATCGTGGCTTGGCTGACAGAAGAGAAGGGGGGGGGGGGGTGTTCTTATTCAGAGAAATATAGCTGGTAACATAAAGGAATACTACAACATTCATAAAAGGGTGGTAGTATCGGAATTAACCTAATAAGATACAAGATGAAGGTAGTATATGCCTATGCACCTACATCCAGCCATGATGATGTATTAGTTGAAAGCTTCTATGAAGACGTAGAATCGGCAAATAATATTGTAAAAAACACAGTTTACTATACTGATTGGCGACTTGAATGTCAAAGTAGGGAAGAAGCAGGCTGGAGACCAGACAGTAGAGGACTATGGCACTGGTACTAGAAATGCCAGAGGGGAGTTATAAGTAGAATTCGCTAAACGCAACAATTTACGGATTTTGAATGCCTTCTATATAAAACGAGTGAACCGTAAGACATAAATGAGCCCTAATGGCGAGAGTAAGAACGAGATGGACTTTATACTGAGTGCACACCAAGGCATCATGCAGGATGTGGAAGTGACTGGCAAAGTACGATTCAGTGACCATAAAATGATAAGGTCCCCAATTCGCCTAGAATTGAAGAATGAACGAAAGAAAATGATAACAAGAAGCCGATAAATCTCTAGCACTGAGAGAAAGTACAGGAATTCAGTCTCGCTTCAGAACAGGTAATCGGCTCGAGGAAACCAGCCTTAGCGTTGACGCAATGAATGATAATCTCACTGGTATCATTATGGAGCGTGCAGTGAATGTTGCAGGTATGGTAGTTGGACAAAACACTAGCAAGCTCTCCCAGGAAACAAAGAGCCTCATTAAGAAATGCAAAGCAAGAAAGACTCAAACACAACAGACAAAATAGAGCTAACAGAGCTTTATAATTTCATTAAAAAACGTAAGGTATTCGATATAATGACGTCTAACATGTAAAGAGTTGAACATACTCTAAGGAACGAAGGAAGCGTCATGGCGGTCCAGAGGAAAGTTGGCTTAAGTAAAAACCAGATCTATGCACTAAGCGACAAGAAGGTCCAAGTAACTATAAATATGGATAATATAGTTAACATAGAGGAAGAGGTTTACAGAGATCTGTACAGTAGCCGGGGCAACCTCGACCGTAACAGAAGTAACCAAGATGACGTCCCACCAGTAATGATAGTAGAGGTCAGAAAAGCCTTAGAGGGAACGCAGAGACTACATTGCTGCTTATTATCAGGTAACATCAAGCCTGCTGAAAGGTGGAGGACAGATTGTGTTAAAAAACAATACACCCTGTTTACGAAGTGTCTCCTGACGGGGAAGGCACCAGAATTTCGGAAGGATGCTTCAGAATCTTGGAAGAATGCACCAGAATCTTGGTTCCATTTTTTCAAGGCCTAGAAAAAACACATGTTCTTATTCTTTATCATTGGTGAAATGCGCCCCCCCCCCGTTTGTACACATTGTTTTTTTGTATTCTCCTTAGCAGCCACGGTGGAACACTGGTTAAGATGTTCGCCATTCTGATCCGAGGGTCGCGGGTTCGATTGCATTTCAGTAGAGGCGAAATTCTTGAGGCCCATGTACGTGCACTTTAATGACCCCTGGTGGTTGAAATTTCTGGAGCCCTCAACTTCAAAGTGTTTGATAAACATATCGCGGTTTTGGCACATAAAACCCCCGCCACAAGTTGTTCTTCGTCCTTGAGCTTACCTTGCGTATTGTTGTACGCAATTTTATTTATGATTAGCCTTTTCGTAATATGTTACTGCATTTTTACCATGTTCTATCCTGATTATTATTTCTACATCTTTTTACTTTCATTTATATTTTGTTCAGTAGGCTGTATTTGTTTCACTTCTTTCATTAATTTTTTTTCTTTGCGGGCCCTAACATAAAAACTTTATGGTTGAACCAGGGAGCGTTAAGAAATTACTGGTCAATATTATGAAAGCAATAGCATTAAAGAGTTCGTTTCGCAGAAATTCCAGCGTCGGCTGATGTGATCAAAAAATCATCATCTTATGTGTGGCCCCAAAATTGAGAAGAATGCAAATAAGATCATATGAAATAAATCATGGGTCAGAGGGGGGATCGAACCTGGGTCGTTTGGGTCCGAGTAGGGATTGAATCCGGGTTGTTTGCGTGGCAAGCGGATGCTCTACCACACGGCTACGCGTGTGCATGTATATCTTCCTCTGCTTGCCTCTGCTTCTGAATGCAGTGAAAGTGACACATGCTTTACAAACACAGGCGCACTGCATACATGCTTCCCAGTACAAAATGAAAAATTGCGGTAAGTGCCCATTGCGATCGTGCGTCAGCACATGTGATTATCATAATGACTTCGTGATTTAAAGCCGATAACCCACTACAAAAGGCACTCACTCTACTGCGCCTGTGTCGTAAGGTCAAGTTGTGAGTGGATAGCAACTTCGAGAAGGTTTCATGCGCTAAGTGTTTGAAGTTCGTACTGGAAACAGAATGTCACTTTCGCTTTCAACTGGTAAAAGCGAAGCTTGTGAGTCCAATAATAATAATAATAATAATAATAATAATAATAATAATAATAATAATAATAATAATAATAATAATAATAATAATATAATTTTATAGTATGATGTGACAATCTTCAACGATGAAACTAGTGGACAAGCACCACCAAGCGGCATATATGGGGCTTTTGTGATAGAGGATTTGTATTGATTTTCCAGATCCTTCGGAAAAGAATCACCGACTACCGAAAAGGCATCAGAGACTCGGTTTCGGAAAATTCTCTACTGGAAGTTCTTCTCCGAATGTGCGTCGACAAAGGCATTCTAAGTGAAATTGATGTTCGAGACGAAATCATCACCATGTTGATTGGGGTAAGCTGCTTCAGCCAAAGCGGCAGTTCTCACTGAGAGCATCGCACGTGACATTTATATTACAGCCATTATTTCCCATGTCCCTTCCCTTTCTTTAGAGTGCCTCTTATGAGGGCGCATTCTTTTCCCGTTGTGGCACGACATAGCGAGACGTACCAATAGCAGGGACTTGATGGTTACGTGCATCGGCTTTGCTCCACCTAGACAAGTGGATATAATGAGTGGACAAAATTATTCAACAGGAGATTGCATGGTGAATACAAGAGGAAAGAAATAATGCAGCAACCACTTCAAAGTATACATCCTAATATCCTACTTAATGACGTTTCTTTATTTTGCAGGTACTTACCGAACTTGTCCTAAAAACATTCGCTGGCTTTCTCGCACAATACACTGGGAAGGGGAAAAATGAAATTTCCAGTCGCAAATGCGCCAATATAAGCTAAACATCAAAATGTGTGCTTCGAAGACATTGGGAAGGTCACAGAAAAGCGTTTTCCGGGCTTTGGTAATGAGGGAACCAAGACAGGTAAACGACAATCTGAGCATTTAAAAAATCATGCGTACTTTACTTAACTGCGATACTTGATAGTGCGCATAATTGCTTAGAAGTACTTGTAGTAAATGTACAAGCTGGAATATGACAGAGAAGAATATATATATATATATATATATATATATATATATATATATATATATATATATATATATATATATATATATATATATATATGTGTATATGTATATAAATTTAAATATTTATACATCTTCATACATGCGAAAGATTAATGCGAAGCATGACAATGTTTGAATAAATTGTGCGCAGCACCCGTGCCTCTTCTAAACACTCACATTTCTGTGTTGAATGATTGAATGTGTCGCGAACATCTGATAAACGATATGAGTGTCTTTTGCATGCAAATACAAACTAAAAGTGACAAATGATTTGTCCACATCTTTCGTGAGACGAGTAAAAAAGGTTCCTCCTGATGACTTTCTTTCTAGTTAAGTGAAACTGGAGGATTTTGGCGCACCTAGCCCAACCTTTATTCATGCTGTTTTTTTAAACCATCTGCAATGCCTACAATTCTTGTAGCGGCATCTTGCTATAGGAAGTGCGCCTAATATTGGTGATGCTCTATAGTGGTGGAGCACTTCTGGTTTCTTTTAAACTTTTCATGACCTTTGACGGCTATGTTCATATTTTTTTAAACAAAATGACCGACTACGACTATACTCGTCATCAACAAAATTTGATCCAAACGAAACCAATAAAGGCTATACTCGCCATAAATGGCTTTCTTAAAGTTCTATGGCAACAGTTGTCCATGTTGGGACACTTGTGCTTCGACTTTGAATTTATTGCCAGTTTGCATTGTATTGTTATGCGGTCAAGCCACCTTCAAGTAACCTTTTTCTACGCGATTACTGAAACAAAGAAATGTCACTGAATTGAAATATTCATACAATTTTATTAAAAAGGGGGCTACAAACTGAGCGAAAAAAGATTTGAAGATTCTGGCATGTCCTTTTTCTTTCGGTCGTGAAAGGGTTAACAGCTTCCATGGCTTGTTTGTGCCCTTTGTCCCGTTTGTTCGCACTGCCAAGCTGTCCCAACGAGCCCACCTATCAACTCTTCTGCTGTTTCAGCTTTTCCTTGCGCCAGCTAGTGCGAACTGAAATTCGCATAATCATGAAGTGGCACACGCTAGTTTTGTCGCCCTTTTCTTCCTCTGCTTCACACCCAAAACACATCTGCTGGCTTGCCCTGCGTAGAATGCTTAGCACTACTTGCACAAACTTAGGAGCTTGGTCGAACGCTAGCTCCTCTGGTGGTTCCATTCTTGCGCCACTATAGTGTTCACTTGCTTGCTTGCTTGCTTGATCCTCTCCCGCGGCTAATACCCAATAAGGGGGATTGACCAAGAAGCCGGCGCTTAACGTAAGTGAATAATTAAGGATTATGCTGGCTAAGAAAATGTGATTACTTTCGTTTTATAAGATGGGATTATTTTGCACAATGAGCAATAAATAAAACAAAAGAAATAATACGATTTTTGAACAATCATTATATAAATTTTTCTGTAGGTTAGGTCATTACAGTGCATTAACAAAATACTAAATGTAAGAATGGTTTACGGAGCATGTCTTCTTCTTCTTCTTCTTCTTCTTCTTCTTCTTCTTCTTCTTCTTCTTCTTCTTCTTCTTCTTCTTCTTCTTCTTCTTCTTCTTCTTCTTCTTCTTCTTCTTCTTTTTCTTCTTTTTCTTCTTCTTCTTCTTCTTCTTCTTCTTCTTCTTCTTCTTCCCTTCGAGGATTTCGGAATCATTTCAGAGTAGGAATGAGGAAGGAACAGGAAAGAAAAAAATACGGTGATTTTAACCAGTTTAGAAGAACTGGTATATGCTATGAACACTGAAAGAATAATTGATTGATTGATATGTGGGGTTTAACGTCCCAAAAACTGAAAGAATAAGAGCAAAAAACTGAGGAGCCAGAAAGAAGAGCAGACACAAAACAGGTGCTACTAACAGTTAATTATTTTCTTCACACCCAACGAGCTTAAATGCATAAATTCATGGTGTTGCGCTTAGGCAACATTGCATTGAGAATATAGCGAAAAATCAAGTGTAATACAAACAACGAATATGCAATAACACCTACCGAATAAGAAGGTGCAAGTCCCCACTGCGATAGTGAAAAAGAGCCTTGCAGGAATTTGAATTCAGAAGCATCCAATGGTATTGAAACATCATTTATAATTGAACCAACGTTCTTCTTGGCGAAAAAAAGCTTCTAAAGCAAGCCAGGATGAATAATGTTTGCTTTTCCGCAATATCCTAGTGCCTCGGAAAATCGGTTCGCACACGCGTATGAACGATCATATATATGAATACTTATGCTATTTCTTTCTTGCATTCAGTGCGCGCTTCCCAAGTTGGTCGTTGACACTCCTTTCATATTCACCAATGCACATTATACCACAGTACTTGGAAATAGAGTGCACAACTTCAACCAAGCGTTCCACGAAAGGGTTTACATGCCTGATGCTGCAACCTCATTTGCTTTCAATGCATGATAAGGACAGAGTTGTTGCAGCATATTAGATGCAGAAACACACGAGGGGCTCTTTATACCTGTTTGGCACCTTCTTGAGATCGTGCGACAGGGTGTGCACGTATCACACGACCACTGGTTTCCGAAGATCGAGCCCAAACTCCTACTTTGATGCTCAGTATTTGACTCTTTCCAAGAGCGACTCGGCGCCTGTATACAGAGACCTTCAAAGGGTGGCCCACCGCCACAAGGGTGGTCACTTACCAATCAAAGCTTTCCTGCATGTGATATGAGCGCGACTTTCTGAGAGCCCCTCTAATGTTCACCTCATGAACTCAATGCATCTACCCGTCCAGGGCTTTGACTTCACGGCGACAGGCCTTGCTTTCGCGCTTTACCTGCTTGGCCACCATCCAGATATTCAAAAGAAGGTCCAGGACGAGATGGACGCAGCATTTGGAGACGACTTGGAGAAGTCTCTTGACACGGAAGCGATAAAAGGTCTCACGTACACGGAATGCGTGCTAAAGGTATGTCCTGAACGCGCGAGATGTCCAACTTGAATAATCGGTTCATAATAAAATATTTGCCATGTAAGGTGTGTAATGGGCACGTAGCGCCCAGGCACGATAACCGCTGGTTATTACGCGTAACAGGCTGGATTTCAAGGGAAGGCAAACACGTGAGAAGGAGACAGAACATTAGGCGAGCTGGAGAAATTAAGAAGTTTGCAAGTATAATACGGTAGCAGAAAGTACAGAAACGGGTTGTCTTAGTGGTACAAAGGAGAGGCCTTAGCCATGCAGTGGGAGTAGTCTGACTGACGATAATAAAAAATATGTGTAAACTCGACTAGTACGAAGCAACATCCTCCAATAATTTGGAGGGGCAATTCCTACCCCATTTATTGAACAAATTAGGGTAAATTGACGCCAAGAATAAATTTGCTGAAGGTCTTTTATCCAGGTAAAAATAAGTGCTTCTAAGTTATAATGACTTCATAAGCTACAACTCTGCCGGAATATTATTCAAATAAAAACGCTTGCTGTGGAATATTGCAATGTATATCTATTTACTTCTTTAAGTGTTCCCTTGCCGTTTGAAACGTCCTTATGTCTGTCTGAGACTATAAAATTTCGATGTCATATGATGACGCCATGAGATGACGTCACGTTATACTTCATTATAGTGTCATCATGATGACGTCACAATCGTGCTAATAAGTGATGTCATCACGTAGTGACAAGTTTTTGCATCCCTCGTGTTGACACCGATGCTGATGACGCGGACATTATATATTTTCACGTTTGATGAAGTGTCTAAGCTTTTTGGCTTAACCATATAGATACTGTTTCTTTATTTTATGCTGAAAACAGATGCAATTTTTATTATTTTAATCTGCATAAATCACACTGAAAACTTCATCGTAAACGAGCTTCTAGTTTACAAGATATGGCTCGTGACCGTATGGTCAAGCTGGGTTCTTAGGCTACAGCAAAAATGAAAAAAAAAACGTTAAATTAGATATCAGGCCTTGATGATGATGATATGTGGGGTGTAACGTTTCCAAATCACTATGTGCTTATGAGAGACGCCGTAGGGGAGGGCTCCGGAAATTCGAACCACCTGGGGTTCTTTAACGCGTACCCAAATCTGAGCACACGGGCTTACAGCATTTTTGCCTCCATCGAAAATGCAGCCGCAGCAGCCGGTATGCGATTCCGCGACCTGCGGGTCAGCAGCCGAGTACATTAGCCACTACACCACCGCAGCGGGACTATATTTCAGGCCTTGACACATTGCGAAAAATACATTTAGGGATTCATTTGGCACTCAGTAGGTAATGCTATAAAGCATTAGATGCATATGCCGACGTCACATTTACTGCACTGTGTAGTCACCGTGCTGTTGCAGTTTCTTCATTGCACATGTGCGTTTTGCCGTTAGGCACAATTTCGACGTAGTGGATTGTTTTCTCATTCAAAATGTGCACCACAAAACGCACTTTGAGCAAGCATCGACGTTGTTTGATGGTCAGTTTCTTTAGCTCGGTATCTCATTTTAACTGATAGCTTTGAGAAATAAACATCCGGAATTCAAGTTCAGTGACGTTTGATTATGCGCTGCGAAGCACTACACGTTGCTTATGACTACCTCCCAACGTGAATGTCGCTCACTACCACTTTTTTTCGATGAATTGCAATCCAGTAGGTTTTTTTCTTTATTGTTGCAATCCAGTAAGTGCCTACGTTAGCATCCACCTGGTCAGTGCTCTCGTGAAGCAGTTATGTCGGGTAACATTATTAGAGCGAGGAACTTTTGTTTTCTTTTGTGCACTTGAGGGTAACTTCGTGTCATGGCTTTCATCTCCTACACCTGAGCAGATAGTTGGATTGGTTATCCCTTGCCTGTTTCTTCATACTCTGCTTCATCTTCATCACAGTCGCATCGACCATTGCGATGGCCATCAGCAAGCACCTGTCAAGCGCCTGCTCGAAGCTACCTATAAGGCTCTCTGCAATTTAGGTGCACAAAATGCCAGGGGGCGAAAGTTGCAGAGCCCGCTACTATGGCGTCCCTCATAATCATTTCGTTGTTTTGCGATGTTACAATCCAAGAGTTATTTTTATTATACTTGAATTTCCAATGATGCAACCGGAATCCCAACCTGCATCATTGTCTGACTATGTGGTAGCCTCTGATAGCTAGTAAATGTAGATAGTCAACACATATTTTAGTTCTCTTGGGGTGTTCTAGTGCTATATCTTTTATATCAAAGCCGACAGTACAGTAAATTGGCGCACGAGTGCCGCGGAATCAACCTACATACAGCGTTAAATTATGTGAAGTACTTGAAGAAAATACGGAACCTAAAAGCCTATAGCGTGACCCATGGTAGCACGTAAAATAACACGCTTGTTCGCAAGGAGGACATTGCTTAATTTACTTCAAATATTCATCGAAGATCTCACAGTGCGGGTCGTCTATAGGATCATGTGCACCATGCTATAGAAAAATTAATAATACCAAAATATCTATTTACCCGAAGGTGCGTTGCATGCCGACGCGGCGAAATGTAAAACCACTAATTCGCGCCTGTTTTAGCACCTCCCCAATAAACAGAGAAAACTTTGGCCACATGTTATATTTAATGAGTACCCTAAGCTATCGCAAGGCATATTGCTGGTATTCTGGAGAAATTTTCTAAAGCTGCATAAGTTAAAATGTTTTGTAGGAAAATGTGTGACCATATGGTAGCGCTGGTACCTAATGGTTGATAATACTACTTCGGCAGGTGTGCCCGCATCTGGCACATGATCTTTCCAGTATCGTGACGACTACATAAGCAGCTCGTTCATACATGTTATAGGTATAATGCATGCATATTTGGCAAGATCAAGAGCAGATCGTTGTGAATATTGCATGGGTATTTTGCGATGTATCGATATTTAACTTTGGGCACCTGGAACATGAAACCGCAAAACTTATAACAATAACCTGCAACCGCAGACGTCAGGTTTCTGTTGTCTATTTGATCAGTTGCGGTATACAGAGTCTTTAATTGTGAATGAATTTTGGACTGAATGTAGGAACAGCACCACCTAAAAGTAGTTACTTCATAATTACGGAAGCGAAAAAAAGAACAAGGACAGAACAGAGCGCTGACTTCTACAAATCTTTGTTGAAAGTCGGCGCTCTTTTCTGGCCTTGTTTTTTTTTTTTTCGCTTCCCCAGTTACGAAGTAAATACTTCTAGGTTGTGCTGTTCCTACATTAACTTATGTCCTACTAACTTGCCCAAGTTACCACGCTTCATCACTGTTGAAGTTTTGAACACGTTGCTTTATGTTGATTCGGCTAGTTATTCTTGCTCACAAAAATGCACTGAGCGTTAGGTATATATCTTTTTCACAGCATTTCAGCAATTCTACAGTAGAATTTGAGATAGAAGTAGCTGTAATAAACGCGCATCTCTTTTTTTAAGCAAAATAACAAGTGTTTCATTAACTGTGGAGAGGCTTGCCAGGCAATTGTAGAGAATATTATAATACATGTTACACTTACATGTGTGAAATCACATCGATTACACAACAAAAAAGTAGATGTATTTAAAATGAAAGAATGTATCCAACTACGATGCTCGTCATTTACAAAAGTACTCTACTAAACCGACCATTTAACATCTCAACCCTCTTTATTGTTAAATTTTAAGACTAGTCGTTCGACCATCTGTTTTATGAATAAGATATTCCAGATTTTCTATACACCATCAAAAGAAGGTAGTTTAGATATATGCAAATCGAGAGCCGTATATGCAGAGAACCTGGCGAATGTTCGGTGCAATGACGTCGCGGCGCGGCGATGACGCCGGCCATACCCATACCACGCCTTCGCTCCGGTGGCGTCCGCCATATTTATGCTTTCTGTGCATCGCCGGCCCAGCTGTGGCTTTGTACGCGCTGTTAATTCGTGAAATATAGCGCTGCAAAATGAATTGCGAAAGCGAAATAGTGCGATAACGTTGTTATACAAGTTTAATAAAGAATATGACGAGAATTAGACGTGTTCAAATCATCGAGAAACTGACTTCTACAGTTGTGTACGCCGATTCCAGTGCACGTTGTTCCACACAATGCGCTTTCTGCACTGTGCTTTTGAAGCGCAGCTTTAAGGCACCCGTTCACCACGTTTAAAATAACTGTCAGTTGAGCGTGTTGTTTTGAACCTGTCCTGTGTTTTTCATAAGACTCTTTTTTCTTTTAGCGCTTCACAATGATGAGGGCTCCTACGTTGACTGGCTTCGTCGGCGTAACCAATAAAGCAAACGAAGACGAGAAACATGAAGCGCGGAGTCTGTCGAAATCACGAGCCACTGGCCTCTACCATCGCTTTATTCTTTTCGCACGCACGCTGGCCCTTCGGTCGGAGCTTGTGCACATGCAAGGTTGGCGGGTGCAGAGCGAGTATTTTCGCTTGTCGTAACGGAGATGTCAGCGTTTCTCTTGGTCCGCGACGCCTGCAATGCACAATGTGATGAGAATGGCACTCTAGCACAAACAATTTCAGTGGGCAATATGTAATGAATCTTATAACGGTACAACTGCCGATAGCCAGAACTTCAAACTTAATTGGTGTTGTCTTATCTCAAAGCAGCGCTTAGAATTTGCATGAGAGAGTATCGTAATAATCGGTGACTTTTCGTTCTATGAAGGCCTGTGGCATTGCATCTATTTTGGTTTCTACAGAATAAATTTCTTGAAGCCCAGGTTCAGTAATAACGATACTTGGTAATGTTTCTCACACTGAAGATATTTTTCGTGCGGTTCGGCCGGCACTTCCCTGCACAGTGATGGGAGAGGTTTTTCGACCCTGCGATGATGCTGACTCTGAAGTTAGAGTTAAACTGTGAAGTCGACTTAATAAATGATAATGTTTTCTTTATTTGCTGCGGGAACGGAGTATCAGTGAGTGTGCAAGGTCGATCGCTACAGCCACGATGACTACAGCCAACAATCCAATCTCCCATGCCCGCACTCTCAAGAGTGAGAGGGTGTTCATGCAAGCAGGATTGAGGCTGTTGAATGACGACACAACCTCACACGTGAATGCACGGAGCATGGCATAACATAACTGCCATGAACATGCACGCGCCTTATGATACTGAGCCTAACAGAGCCGACGGAGCTTTGCACAAGACCCACACACCTACAGTGCCTACAGACCTACACGCGCAGCTGCCGCCTGTTAGCCAACCACGGCACAGAGAGAGCGTTTACGTCACGAGAAGTGGGCGGCTGTGGGGCGGGGCGTGGAGTCACGCGGTGAGCGGTGATATGAAGGAATCGCCAAACTCTCCTGAATTGTATATATGGCTCTGTGTAAATCTCGAGTTCTTTTAGTAGTATATAGAATAACTCTGTGTAAATCCAAGCAGCAGCACCATCTCATGAAGAGAACTTCGTTGTAATTTGATATATAACGAAGATGCCTTACAGCTTAATCAAGACTTATTTGCGGCTTTTTTTTTTCATTCTCCCTTTCTCTAGGAAGCATTGAGGCTCTATCCTCCGGGGCCACTTTTGAGCCGTTTGGTAACAAGAGACACGAAAATTGGTACGTTGTTCTTTTTGCCCCATTTGCATACTTTTTTATGCCCCACAACAAAAGATGGAGAAAAAACCTTACCTGAAGTTGTTGAACCTGGAAATGATGTTTCTTGGTTAAAACGTACTGTTGCGCTTTCAATGACTCAATTGCGATCATCTTGACCTTTCGCCATACTTCTCTGCGTTCTTCAGCACCATTTAATAGTCGCGTTCCCGGGGGACATGATAACTTTCACGAGTGTGATGACCGGGGGGCATCATGTCAGCTTTTGGAGCAAAAACAGCCTTCTCGACTCATAAGAGTGTCAATATAACTGCTAATCAATCCAAAGTATCCGCGCAACAGCTCATATTGACATAACTCTTACATTCGCGAGAGTAGCTGAGAAGTCCAACAGTCGCAAGAAGTGTCTACCAGGTTTACTTTTCAGAAAGGGAAGTCAGTGTGTTTGGATTAGGCTCGTCAACATCTTAGCAGAGTGAAGCTTTCCAAGCATACAACAAGCGCTATTATTGCAATATGAAATCAGCGTATACGCCACAGTGTTCATTCAACGTGACAATTTGAGAATAATAAGGTACATATTCAAAGCAATTTGTATTACTGAAATAAAAAGTGCCCTAGCATGCCCATCGCCACTTTTACTTAGAGGTAAAGAAATCGCACTTGATCATGACTAACTTACGTTATTCCACTTACAGTACGAAAAAAAAAACGATTCCTAGATGCACATTACCGCTCTTACGTTCACTTCCTGTTTCCACTACCAATGAGTACTTTTTTTCTATTCAATTCTGGTTCACTTCTGGTTATATATCAGTTAAAATGTCTCAAAAGCATTTTCGGTCAGAATGAAATGATAGTGAACATCATAGACAATATACCACTTTACAAAAAGTGTCTAGACGAAGTTTACGAAAAAGCATCGCTTCATACACATCGGATCATGGGGTGAAAGACGAAGATGTGTAAGAACATTGTTGTATGGCGATTCGGAAAAAAAAACACGTTGTATCTGCGATTAAAAAGAAATGGACTTCATGACCTTTTGCGAGTAATCGAGTTCGAGAATTTGAGTTTTACGACCAGCCAAAGAGAACCTAATGACTAGCTATTGATCTGCGTTGAAGCGAGCGTGGGCTTACCTTTTTTGCGGAAGTACCCGTGAGCCAGTGTTTCAATGAATTCATTGAATTCACCAATCAGTAAGGCATCATGGCGATTTTTCTTCATCGACTACTATTCAGACAAAAGCGCAATTTACAGCTGCTATTTTTGTTGTCCCCTGCAACTTCAATATTAACGAGAACGAGCCTTTTCGTAGTTTATACTGCTGCGCAGCACAGAACATATTTAAAGCGATCAAAATGATTCATCTGTATCTGTGTACTTAAGTGTAACTATGAGCGATAGAAATAAGAATAACGGGCTTTCATCTCTTGTTGGCTATGACATGAAGCACACGAACAAAAAAAAAGTAACACAAACCAAGGTAAGCACATCAAGTGCAATACCGGTGTCGCAGGGACTCATTTCATAACCGTTAGGGCCGATTCAAATCAGGGTTGATGCAGATACCTGGCATGGCCACCTTTATAAGCAATCAGGCCCAACCTTGATCAAGACGATCGTTATCTGCGGACAGTAATTTCTCACACTGCGACTTTGTGAACATCTGGGCCAAACTTGATGCGTATAAGTTTTGACTATCTAACAGCGACAATTCTTGATCGCGATCTAAAAATACGATACAGATGTGTCCCTATTCGCAATTAAAGGCTCCTGCCTGACACCGGTACAACAGGTTTTTTTCTAAATTGTATTGTAACACACATAAATATAAGTAAGTACATTATGAAAAGAGTTCGCACTGCTTGGAAATGAACCCCCGTATACTGTTTTTTTCAATGCAGTGCTGCACGAAAGAGTTGACCCCTCCATATTGTTGGCTATTTGACACCGATATATTAGTGCACGTTCCAATGGGCGCTAATAATTGGCGCTCACGTCCCTGGTGGACACATTAGTAATATTTGCTGGAGTGTGAATATTAGTTCAGTAATTTGTTTTACTGCCCCAGAGTTACCCAAGAAAAACAATCTGCTTAGGCACATAGTACACAAACCAAAACTGGGAAGACAGAAGGGCCGAAACATTACGCCGACACGAAGCACTGACTTGTTTCCCTTTTTCTAATTTGTAATCATAAACCGCACTGTAGTAGTCGGGAACAAATTATAACTTGTCGAATTCATAAGTCAAGATTAACGTTAAGCAAATACTTGTTAAGGTAATTGGTTCCATGGAAATGGACCTGCAACATTTTTCTGAGTTTTAATAGCATAGGCTACCTATGAGCACATGAATCTCTACGAATCCCATCGGGCATTTTTTTTTAGTTGCAAGTATTTGTCGCACTCTCCAGGCCCTTTCTCTCTTTCCTTTCGTTCGAGCAAGTGCGCTGAAAGCTGCGCAGTGTGAAAGATGACAAATAGGTGATAATATGCGTCCCTTCATCGGCGCCCGTCACGAACTTATTATCTTTTAGGAGCGAAACACCTTACGGTCGAGGGTTGCGCGTTGTGCATTGTGTGTTGTTCTCCGTGCGTACGGCACAGCACATGCGAGGTATGCAAGGTACCCACTGTACACCCACCGTAACTTTCATGAAGTACGGAAGCACCCGCTATGCGAACCAGAACAATACAAAAGGCCACAAAGCCGTAAAAAACACTGACATTAAAGCCCTCATCAATCAAAGCGAACGGCAAGGTAACAAGAACAAACGAAAAGTCTTATCCAGAACAAAATAAAAGACCACAACAGCATAAAAGCACTGACATTCAAGCAGAAATCGCTGCTTTGAAAGCTAACTTTAACTTCTAGACCGAGTGCCACAATATAAGGTACGGCTCGTGCGTTCTCGAGAGCCTCGACTACCGATCAGCAACGCTTTATCAGCATGCTTGCTGAAAAAGTGTTTCAGGATCCCTTCCTATTAGTGTGCCTTTGAGTGTTGTACTTTCATTCCATCTCCCTCTTTTTCTCGCAGGACGGCACACTATTCCCCGAGGCACAGTTGCCGTCATGGCTTTCTATTTTCTTCAGAGACATCCTAGGTACATTGAGCACCCAGACTGCTTCATACCTGAAAGATTCATGGGCGTCAAAAGCATGCCGGCATTCGCTTACGCACCCTTCTCCGCGGGACCTAGAAACTGCATTGGTAAGCCACAAGTTTGAGGACAGTTCGCGCTTGCGCTATTCAAGAGTTAAACTTCAAAGCTACAACACAAACTTTTGATTGAAAATATTCTTTTGTGGCACGGGGATCAAAGTAAGTACTAGCTTCTTGATTTACATGAATAACTCTTACCAATGTGAACAGCTGTTTGTCTTTTAAAAATATGACCGTAATGCTACAAACCATTCATCAAAATTACACTATGAAATTAACATGTTATGAAGCGTAACTTGGTATTAGTTAAGCTTACGCTCGCATAGTCCATCAAAGTTTATTACCGCTGTCGTTTTTGCAGATAATCATGCAGACTTATTATTTTTTCACAATTATCTAACTTTGGGAGGTAATAAAGCGGCAAAATAATACTTCAGTCTTTTAATCTTGTTTTTTTTGTTATTTCTGTCTTCTTTTTTGTTTTGCTCTTTCTCTATACAGGACAAAAATTTGCTCTAAGAGAAGAAAAGATTCTTCTCACTCACATTCTGCGCCGCTACACTGTCACCTCCAAAGTTCCTATCGACAAGCTTGAGTTGGCCGTAGACATGGTGCTGAAGCCCGTTCAAGGTATTGAATTAATGTTCACACCAAGAGTGCTTCCTTCATCAAGCTGAAAGCTGCCGAAGCGAAGCTCACCCACGTCCATTTGTCACTTACCTTATCAGATACTTCACTGTCATCGTGCGTTCAATGTTTGTGTACATTTCGCCCAAACAAAATAAAGTGTTCTCCAAACGAAGCAAATATAATTATTACTAAGATATTTTGTAATCCTTAACATCTACGCAATTCATTATCTTCTAGCTTGAACGCAGGCACCTCGGTGCAGCCTTGTTGAGTAGGGGGCTTCTTTGGTAAATATTTATTTGGTGGATGTCTGATGTATTGAGCAGAAGTTGTGAATGCACCATTTGTATATGTCGTCGCTGTGTTATTAGTTGATTGGTTTAAAGGTTATCAAAAAAATTGGCCGGAACAGTACTTGTAATTTCCCTGCCCGTCCATCTCGTTTATAATTCACCCGATAGGGTGCCGGTGCATGACGCTGATGCTTATTTCTCGGTTGGCTAGATTCATTGTCTGACACCACATATGGCTCCAAGCACATACCGTACCGTGACACTTCCCCTTCACATTCCTGTTATGCTGCTTGCTGCCTCGTTCTTTGACCATTCCTGCCTTTTGCCCCATGACTGCTCGCCTGTGAGATTGAGCGGGTGGTACAGTCGTTGCGCTTGATTGCGATCTAACCACCTGTCGACATAAGCCTAATATCAGCTTATGTTTGTACTGAAAATCCATTCCTACATGCCTCAGCTCACTAGCCTGCATGCGCCACCTCAATGTTTGTTGATCAGAGGCATGAGTTAAAGGGAGAGGCATGGGCCCTCCGCCCCCCGCAAAATACTTCACAGGATGTCTGAGTCGCATATTTCATAAAACTGTCTTTAATTACTGGATTGCAACCATTGGTAATTCATATTTGAAGATACAATATCAAAAGGTACTTCGTAGAACCGATTATACGGGATATTGGCGCTAAAGAGCATCAACACCACGATCGGGGAAGCTACAGCTTTGGTTCTATTAGCGTGACGCATACACAAAGGAAAGATGACACAGACGTAAAAAGAAAGGTAGGCACTAATTCCGACTTGCAGTAGTTCTTTAACGTGAACCCATGCTACAACATTTTCGCCTCCATCGAAAATGCAACCGCCGCAGCTGGTATTTGATTCCGCGACCTGCGTGTCAGCAGCCGAGTACCTTAGCCTCTGGACCACCGCGGCGGGGTGCCACCAATTTACTTTTATGTGCTGCGATAATACAGACTAATCTCATGGATAAACAACCCATCCAAGCTTCAACACTTCTACACATTGAAAAGCTGCTTTCACTCCAGCGGAGTCACCAGTCTATTCACCAGGGCTCACTCAGACTCAGTTCAAGCCGTGAGTCTCTGAGTATGGTTGACCAACATGTTGGTGAGTTTGAGTCTGAGGGGTCCGGTTGATAAAACATTTACTGAGTGTGAGTCAGAGTGAGCTCGGTTGAAAAAACTCGTTGAGTCTTAGTCCAAGTGAACTCTCGGAGCAAAATATATTTCTTGAACGAGTCTGAGTTGATTTCAATATTTTCGCCGACTTATGTACAGTTCTGAACACTGATGTCTATAAAGACAGAGCGTCGCGCGCGGAACAGCATGAGCGACATCTACAGTCATAAATACACCACATCTGAGCATGTGTGGCGCTAGTGATGTGCCTGCTTTGCAATACTTCACCTCACTTCACTTCACTTTATTACCTTGAAGACCCCTGAAGGGGGTGTTACATAAGGGTAGGGTTGTACAAAGATGTAACTAATGTCATAATGGGGTGTTGTAACTGTCGGTGGGTGTTGCTTGCAAGTACGTATAAATGCTCATCGCGAACACGAAGCACAAATATGTTTACAATAAGCAGCGACGAGGAGTCTACAGCCATCACCTAAATAAAACACTTGCAGGGCTCACAGTTCGATATTTTAAGCGTATTCAGCTAGCAAGCTCTACCACTTTCATACTATTAATGGTTGTATCGGAAAGTCAGTGCCCAATCGCGGAATGTACAGCGGTTGTCTATTTTCTGTAGTTTCAATTTACAAACGCGCTTTCTTTTAATATGAGTCTGGTCATCGCGTTTATTTCAGTTAATAGTGTGTAGTACCGTGCTCGACAAAAAAAATTAAGTAACGAGACTTCAGAGTATCAGCGAACTTCCATAATTCACTCTTGGCACCTTTGCTCCTCGCACTGCTCGCATTGAAAACGGTAGCACTCAACGGGCATTTTCAGGTCTTCGTCATGTTTAAACTTTTGTAGTAGCTCATAATGCAGCAGCAGTGCATTCCCACTTTGAAGAATTACGAAGGAGCGCTGCCCATAGCATGCAAAATGCGAGATAAGCGCTCCAAGGAACACGTTTTCCATCCGCGCAATGGGAAAACCCAGCAAGCGCAGCCCGTCCGAGCGACCGGAGCTTTGCCCCCTTTCCGCTTGGGCGGCGAACGGCGCTGTGCAAACCTGAGTCTCTCCTCTCTATAAAAGGCGCTTTTCCAGGCAATGGCTGGTTTTGTTGTTTTTTCTTTTTTTCAGTTCTATAATTTTGACAGCGCTTCGATGGCGGAAGCTTTGATCGCGGCCGGGGAGATAAAAAAGAAAAAGGTGGAAACTGCAAGGTAGCCACATCACTGGCGCCGCGCATGTTCAGATGTGGCGTGTTCGCGACTGCAGATGTTGCTCGCGCTGTACCGCGCGCACCGCTCCATGGTTACAGTGTACTAACATGAGCACTGTATAGCGCTGCGGCTGATCCCAATGTTGCGGCTTCAATACCGGCCGCGGCAGTCGCATTTGGAAGGAAGTGTAATGCCAGAGGCCCATGTACTGTCACTGCTCCTTACGAGAAACTGCACGTTACAAGAAAACTGTTGGTGAAATTTCCGCAGCGTATACCACTAATGAGTGCCTCATAATCATATGGTGGTTTCGGTGCATAAAACTCCCGAAACAAGTAATAAATTCATGCGAGCCAATGACAACAAAAGCGCAAGAAACGGTAGCGTACATAAGTACGACAGCGTTCTGCGGTACAAATTTGCCACTCTATAGGAACGCGGCGAAGTGAATTCAGAGGTTGCATCGGCGCAGTGTTTTCGCAATTGTCGCGCTCTCAAAGGCCACGTCGGCTGCTTCCACAACTGTTTCAGCGATAGCGCCACCACCGTAACTTGGATGGCATGGAACCTAAAAGAATGTGTGGAGGGAGTTCTTTTGTCACGTGCATTGAGAGATATATATCCTACATATTGTTATTATCAATTTCCAGTAGTGTTTTTGATATTTTGTAGACGAGACCAATGACAGTCTCCAAGGGATCAGAATATAATCACAAACAGCAATTCATTTTCGTCCACATACCTGTCGTGACTGGAATTGTCTGCGAAAAGAAATCGTTTGTATAAATGGCAGGAATCTATTCGGAAAATTTATTAACAATAGTATTAACGAATACTGTTCATAATCATAAGTATTGTTGCCAAGTTGGTTTTTTCGAATATAAGGGCTCTTATATCTTACATTCGCGTAATTTTATTTAGAAATGTCAGGCGCAATGCTTGTTGTCAATGTATATCAATGTCAATTATTTATCAATGAATATCTACATTGATAAATCGCAGAAAAATTTGGTTTGAAACGGGAAACGCATAAATATATGCGTTTACCGTTTCGTGTACTTTACTTAACTAACATCCTTTATATTATGCTTCAATGGTTGGTCTGAACGTGCAATAAGTGAATAGGAGTGCGCGCGAACATTCAAAAATTTAGAGTAAGGAATTCAATGGTGTTCTATTCGATTCGGTCCTTGAATCGAATAGTTTTTGTCTGAAATGCGGAATAATTTTTAAATATTTTTCGAACAATCAGCGCCGCGGAAAAAGCAAAACAGAGAGCCAACAAGGAACAAGACGTTGAAACAGCGAGGTGCCATTTTTGTTGTTCCATGCTTAGGATCACCCAGATGAATGAGGCCCAAGCTTTCAGAAGACTATGAACGTTACTTTGATCACGCGATGAAGGCGTTTTCGCTAATAACTCGATGTTGCCGAAATGAAGGTGTCTTCAATTCACTATCATCATCATGAGCTTGGTAACTTTGTTGGCCGGGCTCTTGGTGATACGTGTTATGTCGGTAGTAAACAAAAGAAATGCGTGAAAACATAATGTAAGGCTCAGGATAAATAATTGAAAGCGGACAGGATCATTACGTATCCCTCCACTAAACCAGGCATCTTAAAAGATAATTGTTTTGGATCTGTAACTCCAACAGTCACGAGTATATAGTATTCACTTAACGGCAAGCTGGTACCATCGTCATACGACGAGAATATTTCCGCAAAACTTACGAATCAATTTTCTTTGAACAATGGGCCGCAAATTTCGTTTAGGGATGTGGTTACACCGGTGCTTGAAAGACTTATCATAGAGTTCTCATCAACCAACCACGTGTAACGATGACTAGTCACGTTGAATACTGGCGCATGTTACTAGCGAATGCTACTATTGCGCATTGAATAACAAGTAAATTACAATGCGAACATATTTTTAATGCTCTATAGAAGCAAAACCGTTGTGCCGTGCGTTGTCATTATAGTGATTAAGGTTGTTTGTCTTTTGAATACTGTTACAAGTTAATACATTTCTTTGATGAAACAAGAAATACATATTTCTTTTTACATATATATTTATTACTACCGGTATGCTTGTAATGGCATTTCCCTTGTTCCGCATAACACAGTTGGAGCCTTGTTGTCACTTCAAGACACTGCTATGTCATACAAACAAGACAGTTCATGCAGACGTCAGTTGCAGAGTTCAAAATTTGTGGAGTGCAGCACAAATGTCGTGCTACCTTAGCGTGATGAGTTACCCTGGGAGAACGCAGTGATTTCTATGACTTTCTCTCGTGTGCGATTCGACATCGTTTGTTCAGCGTTCTTGCACAACAACAAGCAAGATATTTACCTGATGTGGCTGTACAAGGCTCAGTACGAATGTCGAAACCCTCCCAGTGTGGGCACTTCTCCGTTCAAGCGGGGTTGAAGTGCTTTATAGGATTGCCGCGAACAGGAAAGTTTTGGTGTAAGGGCAAATGAGGATTCGCTCCTCTACGTTTGTGAGGCCCTTACAGCGTTTTCAATAGATGTGATGGCTGAATTGGTAATATTTTGTTGATATTATACGAAAAGAGGATTGGTTTTGAGGTCGCGTGATCATTATGTGACATATAAGGCAACGACAACCGAATACTACAACATACGAGAATCTGCCCCAGCCCCCTAAAGTGCGTCCCACTTAAAACAAGAATAGAAAAACAAAGCTTTCACAAAAAGCAGCCGACACGAGCGAGGGCGGGACGATAAAGAGGCAGCATCTAACGAAGTGTAGGTTATATAAATTTTTTTTCAGACCAACGAAGAAACACAATGGAAGGTAATGATGCTGGTGTGATGAAAGGTGGTGACAACAGATTCCATATTCTCAGAAAAAAATAATAAATAAAATGAAGGAGTTTTGCTTTGCGGTAATTTAAACACATTGCTCGTTACAAAAGTGCACTTTTATTCAGTCTAGTTTTCGAGAGAGCGGGCAAGTAGTATTTGGCAAAGACAGGGATGTTGACCAGACAATATTTCTATCTGGCTGCACTGTGCTTAGAAATAGGAGCAAAGCAAAGGTTTGAAAGCTTCAGACCTTCGATCTAAGAAACCTTCTTTTTTTTTTGAGCTCCAAGCCCCTTTCTTTCCTTGCTTCCTGTTTGAACATAAAGCGCTCAAAAAGGCCATGGAAGTAGTTTTGGGGCAATGTACCCTAGCACCTCATATTGTCCATCCGCCCGCTTTAGTCTACAACAAATATAGCGTCGGTGCATGCGCACAAACCTACGTGTATGTGAATAACATAAATATTATTAAAACTTTATTAACCAAGGCCGACAAATTAACAGGCCTTAACACAGTGAAAACACCAACATTTAAAAATCCAGCACCACAAAATTTAAGGTCTCAACCAGAACAAAGTAGAAGGGCATGATTCATGGTCTGATGTATGCTGTACTTTGCCCCATCAACAGGATTTATTTTGTGAATATGAGTGAATTCTTTTCCTATGCAAGTGGAAGAAATTAAAGTTTTCTGATCATTAGGTGTTAAAAATAAAAATTGGCCAATCCCACGTATAGGGAAAGTCGATGATATGTGAAGCACGAAAAAGAAAAATGTCACTTTAAAATTAGCACAACGTTTCGAGGTGGACGTAAATAATGCCGTATATCACATCCATGTCATAATTATCATTTTTGTCTCTGGCATTTGTGTTCGTCGTGGTTTCACGTCCCGTAATACCAAATTTGGTATGGGTTAAGCTAGCGAAACGGCCGTGAGCATTTAGTCATGTTTTACCTGAGACGCATGCAGATGATGATTATGAAGTTTTGACGTGTCATTCACCTTCGTCGTCTATTCACGTCACGTGATATCAAACTTCGTATATCTGGAGCAAGTGAAACGGCCACGAGCAAGCTAAGACCATAGCATGTACTCATGTTCTACATGACACGCATATCACGATTAACATGTTTGGTCATGTCATTTACCTTCGTCGTGTATACACGTCACGTAATACTAAATTTGGTGTATGTGAGGCTATAGCCAAAACGACTGCGAGCGCACTATGAGCGTAGAATGTAGTCATAATTTACATGGCACGCACGTCATGATTATCATGTTTAACTTTGTCACGTACCCTCGTGGTCCGTTCATGTCACGTAATACAAAATTTCGTATATCTGACGCTACCGACAAGACCTCGAGCGCTTCATGAGAGTGGCATGTAGTGAAGTTTTTACATGAGCCCCGCCGCGGAGGCTATAAAGTACTTGGCTGCTGACCCGCAGATCGAGGCATCGAATCCCGGCTGCGGCGGCTGTGTTTTCAATGAAGGCGAAAATGGTGTTGGCCGGTGCGCTGAAGTTTGGGTACAATTTAAATAACCCCAGGTAGTAGAAAGTATCGGAGCCCTCCACTACGGCGTCTCTCATAATTATGCGGTGGTTTCGGGATGGTAAATTCCATAAATCCATCTACCATGGGTAAGTGCAATAGTAAAAAGAAAAAAAAACTAGACTGCGCAGGGTTCGAACCTACGACCTTCGCTTTATTAGCACGACGCTCTAACCATCTGAGCTAGCAGGCCACGCCTTCCGTAATGTTCTTGCTGACTTAGCAATCACGACTATGTTGCGGTGTCAGCAGTTCACAAAAAAAGAAGGTTACCTGCTACTATTTTTATAAGTGGAGACTCGCAGCTCACATACATATTTTTAAAAGTGCACGCTAACTCTCTGGTGAGGATCATTGCACTCTCTTCGGAGAGTTTCGGAAGATGCGACTCTTGCAAAGTTGGTTAACGTTGACTTTCAAAAAAAAAAAAAGCTATAGGTATGTGGAAAATCAAGACTCTTAAAAAGGGTAACTTATGTTCTCTATTATTATTTGTTTCCGTGGAGAAAATAAGGGCTAAATCGTTTCTTCCACAAACACTGCAAGAAAAAGAGACGAGCGTAAACTCACGATCGGTGGATCGGGTATATGCTTACGCCACTGGTCAAAGCTAGAACGCTCATAATGATCTCTGTCAATATTTCATTACTATTTATTATTATTATTATTATTATTATTATTATTAATAAATGGAGGCGCGCACTTCAAAGTTAGTAATACTACCAAACAGTCCCTTCGGGCTAAGACTTACACACATAGCGGACCATGATAGCTTATTTTGTATTCATTTGTGTATCTATGATTGCAATTACGTTATGTTGTCGACGATTATATCATTGCTTCGAGCTAAAGCAGTATGATACCGTTAATTTTCCGGACTCCTATGATACCTCAATTGAAAGTGTACACCAAAGACACTGTTTTTGGCTAGTTTAATGCAGTAGAACGAAAATAAACCCACGCGCACTTGTCGTCTATCTTGTTGAAGTTATCATCACGGTTGGATAAATATTTAGTAACTAAAGTATTGTTTTTCATTTATGGCATACTAACAAGCTCTTATACACAGATGTTGCACGACCCTAAACTGGCGATGCCTACGCAAGTGGCTGACTTAGGTGAACTCGCGTGTATGGGTGACTACGAATTAAATTTCCTGAAATCCGCATGGATAGAAGCAATAGAAAATGGTTAGCATGTATTGTGGTCCACTTCCACAAGCTGTTGGCTAGTTCTAGGTAGTTAATAGTAATATTATTATATTGTTATTATTATTTCAATCAGATTTAAAACTCAATCGGTCCAAGTGTTGTTCACATATTTATTTATTCTACTGAAATACGGGTGGTGCTTTCGCTTCAAAACACACATGCTCACACTGACCCACCCACACACACACACACACGCACACACACACACACACACACACACACACACACACACACACACACACACACACACACACACACACACACACACACACACACACACACACACACACACACACAAAGAAACGAAGGTACCACCAATCATCTAGTATAAAGGAAAAAATCAAGATGAAAGACTTAGTGGGATAATCAGGCTGAACAGTGAAAGTGCCTCAAACGACGTTTCGAGAGGAGGACCTATCTTTGTCAAAGGCGCCTTGCCATCCTTCGTGTATTAGTTTCAAGAGGGCGAATAATGACGTCATCTATTGGTGGTGGGGCGGGTACCCATTGGTATATAAATAATTGACTAACAGTGAGATGTGCCACCACCAGGAGAGGCCTCCCTACTAACCCCCTAAAACTAACACGCCTAGATGACAAGGAGCCTTTGACAAAGATAGGTCCTCCTAACAAAACGTCCACAAGCATGTCTGAGGCAATTCCACTGTTCACCCTGATCATCCCTCAATTATATACGGGTATTTTATGAGCGCTCTCTGAGAGAATGATACTATGTAAGGATGTTGTTAGCGAATCAAACTCGAGTGCATCAATTTGTTTTAACTGAAGTGGGAAAACAGCTTTCAAATTGTTGTCTACAAAAGTTCGCGCGTTTTTATATGAATAAACTTCTTTCTGCTACTGATTCATTGCGACCTTGCACATAGTATCCATCCACTCAGAGACCACAATGAGTTAATTTTGCAGAAGCACTGAGAAGGAATCAAATGTCAGTGTGAGGGAGGGTAAGGGCGATGCCCTTTTAAGCAGCATGAGTTCAATACGATTTCAGTACATAGTTTATGGTCATAACGAAATTGACATAAATACTAATAACGCAAATTATCTTCATGATAGACATGCATATATGCAATTCATAATAAGATCGATGGTAATTCTTACTTTTAACCATAAAGTTTGTTTTAACTTCGTGCACTCCAAACGTATTGATTGGGTGACCTCGGAGAAACGCCTATTGAGCCGTTTTTTTTAAACAAAGATGGCGCTGCAGCCTTTGACATTGAGTGAACAGAAAGTGCTTGTCTGGGGTCTTGCTCTCCAAATAGCATAATAATATTAAATAAATACCGAATGTATATTAGCAAGAAAGTACACACGTCAATTCATACTAACGAACTTGAAATGCGGCCTAAAATCACGGCGTCTCCATATTGGTCCGAAAAAAAGTTGTTCCGTTTTCGGAAGGAAAATGCACTGCCAAGCGTCTACAACGCGTTCACGCGAGTATTGAAAGAAAGTCGAATAATAAGGATGGTATTGAGCTGTTGCTATCTCTCGTCGAATGGCGTTATCGCTATCTTGGTCCTCTATCTTAATAGCCATTTCTGACATTACTAGAAAAGTTTGATTAGCCTCATTATTTCTGCCATTGACTGGAATTGACCAAAAATTAAATTAGTTAAACAATGCGATAAGATTAATATTATTACCAGTTAGTTCTTAAAATAATGGATAGCACACTTCTATGTATCGTTAATGGAGCCTTATTATCTGTTTTTACATAATCATTAGCAATAAAATTTTTAGGAGACAAGGTATTCAGCCATCGGAATTGTTAGACACTGCTTATATATCAGCAGTCATCGTTTCAACACAGTTTATGCGGTGACAGCCATGAGTTTTGTATAACTCATAGGATGGTACAGGAAATAATGTTGGAGCAGGGGGGAGGGAAGGGTTCATGATTTGAGGACAAAATCAATGCCGATTTCCAGAACCCAAGGCACTTTGAATCTATCTATCTATCTATCTATCTATCTATCTATCTATCTATCTATCTATCTATCTATCTATCTATCTATCTATCTATCTATCTATCTATCTATCTATCTATCTATCTATCTATCTATCTATCTATCAAGCCGCCTACAACTTTCAGCTCTTCTGGCCGTTGGGTAATGGAATATATACAAAATTTGGTATGGCATAACATATATGTGTATGACGAGCATAGGTGGCTAGTCATAACATAAAAGTCATGACATGTATGTCATGAACGTCGGGATTTACAGGTCATGCTGTTGATGCTCCTGCGTTGGTTTTTCGTTCACATGACATATCGCAAAACTGGTATATCATGACATGACTGCATAGCGTACATTGGTGCAGTACCTCACGTGTGAATCATGACATGCGTGTCATGTAAGAACATGACTACATGCCACGCTCTAGATGCGCTCGTGGTTGTTTCGCTGGCTTCATATTGTGCCGTCCCCTCAGAAGTCCAAGTTAGGTTTATTGGACATTGGGGGAGAGCGGGACGCGTCGCTTGGGCGTGTACTCGAGAGACGGGTAGGGCGTGCACTTCTTTTGTGTCCGGTGCCACTGCATGATGCTGTCACCCACTACACACTACGGGCGGCATTGTTCCCTCCTCTGCGAAAAGCAACAACGCCTCGATGCTGCAAGGTAGGTGTAAGAAAAAAAGTAAACAGATTAAGCGACGCAATGTCTCAAGGATGATGAAACACTAAGCTCAAGCAGTCAATGAAAGTTTAGGCGTAATAAAACAGGGAAATGAATGGGTAGAGAAAAAAACAGATGCGCAAAATAAGGTTCCATGCGCACGACATGAAGTATGTCGGGGCTTAATTGCCTTCGTTTAGTTTGAGTTGATGACCCATTGAAGGCTTTTCGAAAATAGTGGAACCTATCACTGGCCTTACAAGAGATGACACGCCATTTGTCTGGGACAATGAGCAACAAGCTGATTTAGCGCAAGCACTCAGCACCCGTTCTTGCTCATTTTGACGACGATGCTGAGACAGAAGTGCAAACTGACGCCAGTAACATTGGACTCAGAGCACTGCTCGTTCAACATGAACATGGAGAGGAAAGTGTTATTAGCCCCGAGAAGGAACACTGACTTCGCTGGAGTCACGGCGAAGGGACGTCACGGGACGGACTCGCCCTGCTCTGCCGCCGACGGAAGTTGACGGTCGCTTCTTTTCGAGTTCACCATGTGCACGCTCTGCAGCGTTATGGTGGGTTTTCTTCTCATTTCGAGTAGTAGATTACTAGAGGTGCAAAGAAAGGTATTTATTGTTATTAAATGATAGCCAAGCTACAAAAAAGTCTGTATCCACATTGAAAATGAAAGTTCAGGACAGTGAGCCATTAGTTTTTTTTTTTCACCATGCACGTACTCGACGAAGTCAATGGTAAGAAAATATTCGTGCTAAATGGGTCTGTCTTCAGCTAACTTCGCATCTACTACGCGAATGAACAGTTGTGTTAAAGTATTAAAAATCAATTTATGACGTCTTCAGTTTACTCAGAGCATTGCGATTTACCGTGCAAGCTGTGTCTGCCTCTGCAAATAATGTAGCTCGTTAGACAAAATTACTCTTTGGGATTCAGGAGACTTAAGATGGATATGTCTATCGTACACAATTATTTTTAATAGTGAGAAAAGATAACGCTGCAAACCACAGAATAGTTTCCTGAACTCTGGGAAGTTGGTATACTCGGATCTAACGTACAGATTTCTTCTCAACAGTCGTCAGGATAACGTAGTCGCATGCCCTGATATACGCGAACAACTGACTCATATACCATCGCGTCATAAACGGTAATGTCCACTTCACGTACGAGCACACTGATAGCAATTGTTTGCAAAACAAACGACAGAAGGGTGAAATGAACTGTTTCGATGGCGCGCGCCGCTTCGTGGCCACGGGATAATGGAACACACTTTGCCTCATTGAAGCAACGATTGGTCTCGCACGTCATATTCATATGCAGATTGATGCTGCTGTGGGGTAATTAACCGTGGGAAAAATGTATTCTTCGGGCGGCTATCTAAACTGGTACTTACAAGCGTGACAGCACAGTTGCTAGAATGTTGCACGTAGACAATATCTGAAATCAGTATCATTTTCTGTAACTAACCTCAACTTCTTCTTCCAGAGAAACGGAGCGCGAAAAATTATTCCCAAAAACATGAAGCTCAATAGCGTGATGAAATATCAGCAACTATGCACAAGAAAATCTAACGCAACTGCTTCGGCGGTATTCTCAGACGAGAGCATTCGAGATATTTTTTGACACTCAATTAAGCACGAGCCCACAAAAAAAGCACTGCCAGCAGTTACTCTGATGTGTCCGATACAGATAGCAAATGTGGAGGCGAAACAATCAATTTGTTTTTAATGAATCGCCCATGAACAACGCAACCTGAAATGCAAGTACGTACGCTGTCGTACACGTTTTAGAAGCGCGACATGATTGCGAGGCACGCTGCAGAGTAATGGTGGTCACCTCGCAGTTTTTAACCTGCTGCACATGCATCGTCTTGTTGTTCACCGCGTCGGAGTGCGGCTACAGTGGCAGGTCAAATTTAAGAAGCGCGACACCGTAACAAACCTCATCAAAGCGTGCATGCTGGAGCGCAGACACCGCGTTGACGATTCTACTGAAAAAAAAAAGTTTACTTTTTTATCGTTTTACCACGAGCATCGTTGATGCTGCTTCCGTAATTTGTTTCAAGCGCGAGACAACCAAAAAGTGAACGGTGGCAGCGCAACGGCGTTCGAAGCGAGCGCGTGTTATGTATACGCACGCCACATCAAGGTTCGTAAGTGCTTGCCGTGACGCCATGCAAGCCTACCACTAGGCGGCGCCACTCCAAAATCTCGCGGCTAATAGCCTATGCGAGCCGCTTCTGTCTCTAGCAGAGGGAAGGTACGCGACCACAGAAAAATAGTGTCTTGCTATGGGATGGGCGATCACTAAGTTCGCCCTACCTGTTTGGTCATCCATTTAAAGTTGTGACAGACCATCATGCCCTCTGTTGGTTACAAACATACGTTATTCCTTAGGACGACTGGCCTGGTTGGGCTAGGGCCTACAGGAATTTGCCCTAACCATCTTCTTTAAGTCTGGCCGAAACGATGAAGCCGCGGAACCGCTGTCACATGCACCAATTCCTCCCTTCAGTGGGGAAGCAGAAGACGATGATTGTTTCCTAGGCGCCCTTAGATCATCGAACTTGAGCAGACGGCAGCGAGACAATTACGAGTTTCGACCGGTCATTGATTATTTAGAAGGTCGTGCCGCAGTCTTTCCACGCCATCTATCCCGTATGTTGACAACCTTTTGTCTTCGGGATAACGTCTTCTTAAGAAGAACACCCGCTCTACAAGCCGTGCTTACCTCCTCGTTCTTCCGAAGGACATGCGGGACGATGTCCTCTTCGCTTGGCATGACGAGTCTACATCTGGCCACCTAAGCTACTCACGAACACTCGCTAAAGTAGTCAGGACGTACTATTGCCTGGGACTTTCGCCAAACATCAAGAAGTACGTTGAAGGCTGTCGTGAATGTCAGCGTCGCAAGTCACCATCAAGCAAGCCGGATGGATTACTTCAACCAGTTGACCCGTTCACAAGCCGTTTAACGGGCCGGCATGAACCTTCTCGGCTCTTTTTCACTGTCTACCAACGGCAACAAATAGGCGATAGTCGCAACTGACTATTTGACACGCTATGCCGAGACAGATACCATAACCCAAGCCATGGTTGTCGAGGTAGCGCAGTTCTTTATAAGCCACATCATACCGCGTCATGGAGGTCGATCCTTCTACAGTGATAACAAACCGAGGGACAGCATTCGCTGTCCCACTTATGGACGAGGTTTTAAATGCGAAGCATTTTTTTGCGAACTTCTGCGACTTTGAGCGTATCTATCTATCTATCTATCTATCTATCTATCTATCTATCTATCTATCTATCTATCTATCTATCTATCTATCTATCTATCTATCTATCTATCTATCTATCTATCTATCTATCTATCTATCTATCTATCTATCTATCTATCTATCTATCTATCTATCTATCTATCTATCTATCTATCTATCTATCTATCTATCTAGCCGCTTACGTTTGGGTGCTCTCGTCGTCACCCCCTTAACTTGGCGTGAACCACATTTAGCATGAGAGGGTAAGGTGGTTTTACGAATACGACGCGCTTGTGAACACATGAATAATGTCAGAATACCTTCGCGTACGTCGTCACACTTCTTGCCAGACAGTGGTACATACCCCTGGGTGAGTATGTGCCGCTGTTATGAGGGTATGTTGCCATAGGTGACTGACACTTAGTATCTACTGAGGAACGACGAGAACACACGTGGGCAATTTTAACGTGCGAGCGTTAAGAAATACACGAAATTTGTAACTTCAACCCGACGGATGCAAAGAATAAATATCAGGGTCCCAGATGGAATCAAACCCAAGCATTCTACATGGCAATAAAGCATTTTACCGTACAGCTACGCCAGGTCTTGGAACTACTTTTCAAATAGACGCTAATCTTCATGAAACGTCAATATTGGTTGCAGCCCTGCCTACCCAATTTTATAAACATTAAATATATAATCCTTTCATTCAGTTGTCATGTCGGCTTAATGTGAATTGTAGTGAGTTGCCATGCACTGAAGTTGATTTACGTAGCAGTGTCCAAGGCCAGCATCCTCGCAAGCATCAGTGCTTCATATGAGCTTCTGGTGTTGCTAATACGCATATTCCCTTTGGCATCGTTGAGCAAGCACAAACAACTGGTTCTATTAAGATCTGCTACTCTTGAACATATGTTTGGGCGTGCAACATTTGTACATATATTTAGCGTCATTGCATGACGTGTCGCTCAACAAAAAATTGCAACCCGGTCAGCTTCCCTCCGCATGCTTCGTATAACGTCGATTCCCGGGTGTGTGGGATCTGCCCAATTTTTTTCTGCTAAGCAACACTAGGCATCGGAAGACGACTGCTTACCATCCGAAGAGCAACAAACTTACCGAGCGACTAAATACAGTCACTCATATGATCTCCCGGATCATCGACACCCAACACAAAACATGGGATCAGATATTACTTCATGCCCCGCAGGGGCGCCTGCACAAGTAGGCGTTTGGTGTGTAGCGACACCACAGACCCGAGCTAACGGAGGAGTGTCTACTCCCTCCCACGCCTAGCCGTGCGTGGTTTTGCCGTGTCCGGGGAAAAGGGGATCCTGGGGGTTGAGCCGACGCTGGGTGATTGGACCGTTAAGGCCCCCCGGCAGAGGCAACACACCCCTTTGGCCCCGGCTTCACGTAGACGGCACCCCTGGGCTGACCCACCCAGGGAAAATCGGCAGTCGCCTTTTCCTATCTCTCTCTGCCTACATCTTCGCCTTTATCTCTCACTATCTATCTGTCCTGCCTTCTACTCTCTTCCGTTTACTTCAAAACCTCCTGGCGGCTAGGGTTAACCTTGTGTAGTTACCCAACCTTGGGTAGTTATATCTGGTTATAGCGGCGATGTATGACTGGCGCCTTCAAGTGTTCTACCTTGCAGCATCCCCTTGTTGGGCTCGGTGGTGGGTGGTCACCATCGCCGCCGAACATAAAATGCACCACATGGCCAATTCTTTCCCCCTTCCCAATGATCGGTCCCTGAAAAGGAACCGCACCGATGAAATCTCCAAACGAACCGGGAGCGATTGTGACCACTTCCCACAATTTCTAGTCATACACTTTCTGGCAGATAACATCTCTGTTGCAGGACTGTCGGTTTTTCTGATAGCTAAAACCCTTGCTAATCTCATAGGCAAAAAGTACGACGCAAAGAAACTGTCATTCGGTGATCTTCTTGTTGAAGTAAGAAAGAAACAGCATGCAAACACTCTCCTTAAACAGAAGCAGTTCGCCCACCTGGACGTGTCTATCACCCCCCATCGCAGTCTTAACACTGTTCAAGGCGTCATTTCACAACGTTATCTGATGCGAGAAACTGAAGCTGACCTCCTTGAAGGCTTTCGAGAGCAAGGCGTAGTCGCCATCCGGCGGATAACCATCAGGCGAAACAATGAAGAAGTGGTGACGCCTCATATAGTACTAACTTTTAACCGCTCCATCCTGCCAGAATCCGTGAAAGCGGCGTTCCTTCACTGCAAAGTCCGCCCCTACATACCCAATCCTAGAAGGTGCTACAAATGCCAGAGATATGGACATGGGTCGAACACCTGTCACGGAAAACAAACATGTGCAAAATGTGGTGATCATGAGCACCCTACCGAGAGCTGTACTTCTACGCAAACAGAGTGCCCTAACTGTCATGGGCCGCATGCGGCATACTCGCGGACATGTGAAATTTTTAAAAAGGAAAAAGAAACCATCCAGATAAAAGTAATGGAAAATATCACACTCTATGAAGCCCGAAAGAAGGTGTCGCTCTTTTCCGGAAGAACGTACGCTGACGCAGCGCGCCGTGGGGCCGGGCGGCGTCTAGTAACGGTGGGCACGCAGTACAGCTTTGCTGGTGCGTGCACATCTCGGCCACCACCAAGCAGGCGCAGGCTGCACCAACGTTCGAAGTCTCGCAGGTCCACCTCCATCAGACCTCGGAGACAAAACAGACAATCCGAACCCCGCAGGTCAACCTCCGTGAGACCTCAGGGACGACGCAGACAACTGAGAGGGCACCTGTCCCTCTTGAGAAACCTCCGTCAGCCTCCGAGTGTTCACAGGGGGCAATGGATGTGACACCGGCGTCCTCAGCGTCTCCGATGCTCACGGAATCCAACTTATTGAAGCGGAGCCCAACAGAACGCCTCAGAGGGAAGAAACACTCTCCAGTCCAGGTGCCTGACAAACCTTGCGAAGTCTGAATAGCCCTCCTACCTTTCTTCCTTCAAAAAAATGGCTGCCGAGAGTATCATCTACCGGAACTGCCGAGGTCTACCGAAGAACCTGGATGACATTTATGAAATACTTGCGCAACACCAACCTAACATACTTTGCCTGCAGGAGACACACTTAAACTCAACACACACTAACTTTCTAAGAAGATATGCGGTATACCGAAAGGACAGGCATGGCACTGCCCATTCATCCGGTGGTGTCGCTATCGTGGTGCAGAAAGCACTAGCGTCCCAAAACCTTACTCTGGTCACCGAAATTAGGCAGTGGCAATACGAACTCTTATCTTTTGGCGAATGACAACTGTGTGCTCATTATATATTCCTCCAGACTACCACCTGTCTACTAAAGAGTTTAAAACCCTAGTCGACCAGCTCCCGTATCCATTCCTCTTGGTTGGAGATTTTAATGCGCACAACCCCCTATGGGGATGCAGAAGAACAGATTCTCGAGGCTCCTTAATCAAAAACTTCCTCTTGTACTTCGGCTCCTGTATATTTAACAAAAAAGAACCAACGTTCTTTAACGCAGCGTGCAACTAATACACAGCCATAGATCTTGCTATCGGCTCCCCTTCACTCATGGCAACCACAGATTGGTCTGTTATTCATAACCTCTATGGAAGTGATCATTTTCCTGTCTGCCTAAAGCACACAGGAAGTACAAGTAAGACGACCACAAATGTATTCAGGTTTAGAGAACAGGATGCTCACTGGACAAAATTCCGAGAACTTACAAAACTGTCGCGTTCTTACGACCACAAATGTATTCAGGTTTGGAGAACAGGATGCTGACTGGACAAAATTCCGAGAACTTACAAAACTGTCGCGTTCTTCTATTGAAAACCTAGACATTGATGACTGTGAAGCATTGGTCGTACTTCATATTATACAGGCCGCAGAGCGATCGATCCCACAGACATCTGAGGAGACGCGAAACAAATGACGGCCCTGGTGGAATGTGGAGGGCAAAAAAGCTCGCGAGAACCAAAACAAAGCTTGGTCGAAATTTCGCAGGTACCCGACAGCTGATAACCTGATGAATTTCAAGCGTGCAAAAGCAAATGGTAAGCGTATCAGACGAGAATCAAAGAGGCAGAGCTGGCAGTCTTTTCTCTCGTCAGTTAACTCCTATACTGACACGCATAGGGTGTACAACAGAGTAAGAGCACTTCAAGGGCACAACACTCATCCGGTCCCTCTCGTCAGTACTGCTGGTGATACGCTGGAACATCAGGCAGATGCCACAAGCCAACACTTTCAGTATATCTTCAGCTCAGCACATTTTACAGAGTCCTTTAAACGGCACAAG
This sequence comes from Rhipicephalus annulatus, assembly GCA_013436015.1. NCBI lineage: Eukaryota > Metazoa > Arthropoda > Arachnida > Ixodida > Ixodidae > Rhipicephalus > Rhipicephalus annulatus. The sequence continues at coordinate 31,105 of WOVY01013776.1, read as the reverse complement.
CTTGCTGAAGAACGTAAGCCTATCCGTGATAGAAGGCCATCTGCTGGAGGCTACAATACTCTGTTTACCATCGACGAATTGAAGGCAGTGCTGGCAACATGTGGCAACTCAGCTGCGGGCCAAGACAAGATTACATATGGCATGCTGAAACACTTACACGAACACATTCTTGATGTCATTCTCTTACTGTTAAACAGTGTATGGTCCTCCGGGCATCTACCCAAGGCCTGGAAAGAGGCAGTTATAATACCCATCCTCAAACAAGGAAAGGAAGCCACACTTGTCGCCAGTTATAGGCCTATCGCCCTGACTAGCTGCTTGTGCAAGGTATTTGAAAAAATGGTAAACCGCCGCCTCATGTATTACCTTGAATATATTGGCCTCCTTGACCGCCGTCAAGCTGGATTCAGATCAGGCCGGTCGACAGCTGACCAACTCGTAGCATTCGAATCCTACGTCAGGAATGCCTTCATTCACAAACAACACTGCCTTTCTGTATTTTTCGACTTGGAGAAGGTTTATGACACGACATGACGTTATGGCATTTACCGTGACTTTCAATCCCTTGGAGTGTCAGGGAACATGCTGAATACTTTTCAAAGCTACCTCTCTGAACTTACGTTCGTGGTTCGTGTTGGAAATGTCCTTTCAAGGTGGTTCACTCAGGAAAATGGTGTCCCCCAAGGTGGCGTACTTAGTTGCACACTATTCATCGTAAAAATGAACTCCATAAACACTATACTGCCTAAAACAATTTCCTACTCTGTATATGTGGATGACATTCAGATCAGCTTCAAATCGTGCAACCTAGCCATCTGCGAACGTCAGATTCAGTTGGCAGTAAATAAGCTCTCAAGCTGGGCAGAGAAAAATGGTTTTAAGTTTAACTGTGACAAGACTGTCTGCCTACTCTTTTCAAAACTACGTGGTATAAGGCCGCCCCCCAACATTTCAATGAACGGACACATCATTGCTACTAAGAAGGATCATAAATTTTTAGGTGTTGTGATGTATGAAAAGCTCAGCTTTGTCCCACACATCAAGCAGCTGCGACTGAAATGCTTGAAAGCCTTGAACTTGCTCAAGATTCTCTCGCATCAGTCATGGGGTACAGATCGTGACTGTCTACTAAGCCTTCTCAGTAGTGTTGTGCTCTCACGTATTGATTATGGCTCGGTTGTGTACGAATCAGCATCAAGATCCGCACTTAAGATGCTCGACTCAGTGCATCACCATGGGCTTCGTCTGGCTAGTGGCGCTTTCCGTACCAGCCCAATAGCCAGCCTATATGTTGAGACATATCGGTGGTCATTACAACGACGACGGCAGTTCACAAGCATCAAGTATGCAACCAAGGTGCTCTCTCATGTCGACCACCCATCTCGCGAGCTATTGCAGGATACATCAAACGCCCACCTGTTCTTGAGGCGACCATCAGCCACGCCAACGTATCCCATCAGAGCGGCCTCACACTTTGCAAATCTTAATATACCTGTCTCCAATCTTCAACTAAGTTCCCACAAGGACACTGTGGCCCCATGGGAAATGCGAGCTATCAATTGCGACTTGTCATTCCTAGAGGTGGGAAAGCATGGCCTCCCAGTCGCAATCGATCAGCATTTCATGTACTTGCAGGCAAAATACAGGTGTGCTGAGTACTACACTGATGCTTCCAAGTCCTCGGCAGTCGCATGTGCTGCATACGGCCCAACGTACTCTGAATCTGCAACAATGAATGAACATGCCAGTATATTTACTGCTGAGTGCTATGGCATACTGCTAGCTATAAGGCACATCTTAAAGAAAAAAGAACCAGCCTCCATCATATACACAGATTCCCTCAGTGCAGTGACTGCGTTGTCTTCCGCAAAGACGCATAAAAATCCAGTGACTAATATCCTTCTAAACTGCCTCATGTCAGCCTACAGATCCAACCTGAAAATCACGCGATGCTGGATTCCGGGACACTGCAACATAGCTGGTTATGAGGCAGCGGACCGACTTGCGAAGTCCGCTGCACTCCGCCCAACAGTAGACGTAGTCGTCATCCCATATGAGGACTTGAGGCCGCTAATCAGAAACCGAATGCGTAAGCAATGGCAAGAGGAATGGAACGCAGCAATTGAAAACAAATTGCACACAGTAAAGCCAAGAATAGGTAGACATACTTCTGAAAAACGTAACAGGCATCAAGAAGTTGCACTGTGTAGACTCAGGATCGGTCATACACATGCAACACACTCGGACCTTTTAAGCAACTCTCCTGCGCCATGTTGTGAAAAATGTGGTGATGTGCTATCTGTCCTTCACGTTTTAATTATGTGCCCGTACCTTGAACCACAAAGACTGCATCATTTCGCAAAGCTATACAAATGCCACATACCGCCTCACCCTTTATTCTTTCTTGGGGACGATCCCATTATTCCCACAAAAGTAGTCCTAAAGTTCTTAGCTGATGTCGGATTCCTGCACTTAATTACATATTCTCACTAATCTCAGCCCTCTCTCAATCCTGAGAGAAACGCTGAGACTTCTTTACCAGATGTCATGCAGCACGCACTCCTTGTCCTGACAAGGACCACTGCCGCCACTGCGTGACTTTTTGAAACCCATAGGTTTAGACCGTTTTAAACTCATCACACATAGTCATTACACCTAAGTTTAATCCCTATGCCCCACTCTTTTACTCTTGCCACCCTGAGATTTTTTTTCTATAATTGAACCAATGAAAAACCCTGTGTTTGGCGCTCTTTGACCTGAGTTGCCCTTGCGCCATTAAAATCTACCATCATCATCATCATATTACTTCATGTGACATTGGCGTAAAACACCGTTAATGAAACAACGTGATTCCCGCCAGTGCGCCTTCTATACTGCTGGGAAGTTCAAATTATGTTGGACGCTATGCTTCCCTGTCATGACGGGGACCATTTAACAGCTGACGCCGAAGAATTCACCGAAACCGCCGAGGATGCTCGCGTGGCTGATCATCGGTCTGTAACATCAGGCCGATGCACGACGCTACAGTACCCCGCCCCTCCACCAATTGTGGCGTCCCTTTAGAAGTCAAAGTGAGGTTTATAAGACGTAGGGGTAGAGCAGCACGTCTCTTGCCAGATGCGTGCGTTTTTTGGGTGGGCACTCTAAAGATGGATAGCGCGTGCACTTCATTTGTGTCCCATGCCTATGCATGAGCACTTCAACCAAAGTATAATACGGGTGGCAATAAATACCAAATTTAGTATCACGTGATATGAAGATATATGATACGAAGGTATATGGCTGGTACAAACCTGCACATCATGACATGCGTGTAATATGAGAACATGAATACATGTCAAGCTAATGATACGCTCGCGGCCGTTTCGCTAGCTTGACATATACCAAATTTGGTACGTGAAGAGAAGAGACGACGAGGGTAAATGACACGTCATAACAAGATAAATATGGCATGCGTTTTATGTAAAACATGACTAAATGCTACACTAACTGCGCTCTTGTGGGCCTTTCGCTAGCTTCACATATAAAAAATTTGGTTTTACGCGACGTGAATGAATCACGAAGGTGAATAACACGTCCAAACATGGCAATCATGACATGCGTGTCATGTAACAAAATGACTATATGCCTTGCTCATGATGCGCTCGTGGTCATTTCTCTACCATAAATATACCAAATTTGATATTACCCCAAGGGAAACGACGATAAAGATAATGAACACTACCAAACATGATAATTATGACATGTATGTCATGTAAACAGGAATACATGCTATGCTAATAGTGCGCTAGCAGCCGTTTCGCTAGCTTCATATATACTAAATTTTGCATTATGTGACGTGAATGGATGACGAACACAAACACCCGGTGGAAACATAATAATGATGACATGGAAGTCATGTACGGCATAACTTATGTCCGCCTGAGAATGTCGTGCTGATTTGAATGTAGCAGTTGAACCTTCCTCATTTGTGCTTTGCATATCACCGATTCCTACGGTTTGTGCAATCTACCAATTTTTAGTCCGCTATTCTTCTACTATTCATAACATTTAGATTAAAATCACTTGTAGAAGAATCCTATATACATTTATCATTGTATAATAGTTCTCATATCTATTGCGCAAGCGCCAAAGTATCACCCTGAATAAAACACCTCCGTTTATTGTAAAGTTCTAGAATATACCTGAAACAGCATGGAAGCGAAGTCTTAGGTCTAGTCGTCCCCACTAACTGGAGAAAATTGTGGTGGGGGTAGCGCAGACAGCGCATTTTTGCTAAGGTGTGACAAGTATTACAAAAGCAAAAAAAACAAAACCAAAGAAACCAAAAAACATAAGGGCTACGCATCTTCAGTTGGCGTAAAATTCTTTTGAGCCATATAGAGCACGCCATTTCAAATCTTTCGATCTGAAAAGCTCAATAGGTAACAAAGAATACTCAACTCCTTTATATAGTAACAAGCAGAAATCCCCAATTCCAAATTGTAGCGCTTCGTCAGAAACATTGAATTTTTTTGTTTCATAGGTTCTAAGGTAATTGCAACATTTCATATTTGCAGAGCTTTTCTTTAAACTGCACGAAGTTGTAGGAGCACCAAGTGACTTCCGCATAAAGCTTGGTGGTATTATAGCCCTGAATGGTTAGCCAAATAAATTATCAGAGGCGGAACCCCGGGAAAGGTCGATTGACCAGACAATTCGTAACTGTAATGGGCGTTCGGAGGTAGTGGTTTTGGATTTTAAGGGTCCCTGCAACACTTTCTGTGTATGGTCAGAAAACGCTGCCGATCGGTAGTAGAGGCTCTCGACAACACGCGAGCCAAACATAGCACAACACGTGGCCGGAAACTTATCACAACACGTGGCCGGGACTTGTATAATTCACAATAAATTATACAAGTCAGCTGAAAATTGCTTTCTCTTCTCTCGACAAATCACGTTATACGCCCAAAAAGCACACGTCATTGACCCATCCATCAACCATTGGCTGATTTGAACAAGGCGTCCTCGCTCTTTGCAGAGATCGCTGCGGGAGGCCGCTACTTGTCCACTGCTGCTCACGCGATTACACAGAGGAAGCCGCGCATTCAAAAAAAAAGAAAAAAAGAACGGCCCGAATCGGCATGTTACACTGCAAATGTCGACGAAAGACGATAGTTTTGCGTCTGGAGAGAGTGAATAAAACGTGTATTTGATGTTCTGCGCAAGAAAATCTGTGAATAGCATTGTAGAGACGCTGCGATAGAGTGCCTCCAGCGTGTAGCGGAGGCGAACGAGTGCTGAGGTACGTTAGACACGAGCGTCATCTGGCAGTTATCTTCAAAAACGAAGGCGTGCACGCCCGCGGAGAAAGATGCGCGCCCGTCTCGGAGGTGATGAAGTGTAGAACGCAAAGCGACGGGCAAGTGCCACCATGGTGTCGTCGTAGTAAAGCGTTGGAAATACTTACCTTTTTGAGCATCGCCTTGCACTGTCAGTGGAGCGCGATAAACGCTACAGTCCTTAGAGTTATTTGTGTGTGCCTCTTCTAGTATAAAGACAGACATAACAAACATCGACGTGTTGTTATGGTGTCTCAGATATGCACTATATTTGCTTTTAATTGACAATCTCACAACTATGAACGCTAAACCTTGAGCAATATTGGTGGGTGCTGCGGATGGGGTTGGCCATTTGGTGCCGTTTGAGGTATCGTTAAGGGCGGACAGACAGCCAAATGTACAAACAGACACAGACAGACAGACAGCCAAATGTACAAACAGACAGACAGACAGACAGCCAAATGTACAAACAGACAGACAGACAGACAGACAGACAGACAGACAGACAGACAGACAGACAGACAGACAGACAGACAGACAGACAGACAGACAGACAGGTCAAAATGTTTCCGTCGAAGGTCCCCAAGAAAGATTATCGTCTTTAAAAAGTGCTCAAGGTTGCGAAGCGTGCGTGACGTTTTTATGTGGCCCTGTCATCCCTCGTTGCTTAGCTTTCAGTGCTTTCATTGGGACCAGAGAAGAGACAATGCAATTGCAGCATGCTAGAAACCTTTGTAACCCCACTCACACTTGATGGCTTTTTAAAATTTTTGCAGCGTTGTATTCGTGAGGAAATAACTCCTTCCAGTGAATTCATTCCATGGTTACCCTAAAAAGTGTTTTAGGCCCCTTTAATAAACACAATTAAGCTAACGTCAAACTATTGGGGGGGTCAGGCAAGAAGGAAGTGCAAGGTTGAGCATCGATCAACGTAGATCCTTCCGAGTACTATCCGCGATGCAAATTCTGTCCCAGACGGGCACTTTGTTTTATATGGTTCGGGAGGGCGGTAGCAATCCCTGTATAATCCTACAGTAGTGGGAGGCGACCCTGTGCAGCTCTGACGCAGTGCAGAATCTGCAGGAAGAATCAATGGCTTTCCGGGCTACAGGTGCAACCAATAGCGACTTATTTCCTAGCAAAAATTGTTTTATTCTCTCTCAATAGGCAGCCTTCTTTATTGGTCTTCGGTTTCCTTTTTTGTCTCGTTTCTTTTTTTTTCTTCTCTAATTTTGTGCCTCTTTCTTGTGTTTGTTTCAATTTCTGTTTTTTTATCATTTTTTCTTGTCCTTTGTGTTTTTTTTTCCATTTTCGCCTTTTCTTCTCTTCCTATTTACCGCTTGCTTCCTTTTTTTCAATTTTATACAAGGTTTTGCCTGCGTTGTGCCATGTGCAGTAGCTTTTTTTTTGGTGATGGTGTTAAGTGAACATCATCAAAGTGGTCGAAGATCTCAATCATGGCGCGAGCGTACAGTCACTTATCATCATCTAGGCGGTCGGAGAACAAGATGAAAGATACGTCTCGTTTACACGGGTGGTGAAAAACATTTATTTATAGAAGTTGTGTAAAGGAAGGGTGGGGAGCGGTCCTTAAGCGGCGGCCCCGTTCAACCACTAGGTGAGCTCCCCCTGGCGCTATTGCAATAGCGTCGGCCGCAGCCCTGCCACGCTCAACCAAGACCCGTGGGGCTGTCAGGTCAGAGCAGTCGAGCAGAGCTGCCTCCCAGTCTTCTCGGTAATGGTTGGGTAGTTTTTAACTCAACCATGTGGTATCTTTCACAGTAATTTTCCTCACAGTGCGGGCACTTCCCCGCGAAAGCGGAGTTGGAGTGCTTCAAGATGATTGATTGACTGATTTGTGGGGTTTAACGTTCCAAAACCACCATATAATTATGAGAGACGCCGTAGTGGAGGGCTCCGGAAATTTAGACCACCTGGGGTTCTTTAACGTGCGCCCAAATCTGAGCACACGGGCCTACAACATTTCCGCCTCCATTGGAAATGCAGCCGCCGCAGCCGGGAATCGAACCCGCGACCTGCGGGTCAGCAGCCGAGTACCTTAGCCACTAGACCACCGTGCTTCAAGATGGTCAGGCACAATGAAGTTCTGGTGCAAAGGAGATGGAGGACTCGCTCCACCACCTTTGTCAGGCCCTCACAGTGTTTTCAATAGATGTGATGGCCGGATCGGTACTATCTTGTGATCTTTTGTGTACACAGGATTGGTTTCGGGGTCGCGTGATCAATATGTGACATATGGCAACGACGACCGAATACAACAGCATACGAAAACCTGCCGCCTCACCCCCCCCCACTAAAGTGCGTCCCAAATCTTTCACAAAAAGAAGCCAACACGAGCGAGTGCGGGACGATAATGAGGCAGCATCTGACGAAGCGTAGGTGTTATAATTTTTTTCAGACCAACGCAGAAACACAATGGAAGGTGATGGTGCTGGTGGGATGGAAGGCGCTAACAGATTCCTTATTCCCCCCCCAAAAATGATTAATAAAAATGAAAAAAAGCTTCGCTTTTTGGCATTTTCAACACATTGCTCGTTAGAAAAGTGCACTTTCAGGCCATCTAGTTTCAGATAGAGCGGGCAAGTAGTATTAAGTAAAGACAGGGATGTTGATTAGACAATATTCTATTCGGCTGCACTGTGCTTAGAAACTGAAGCAAATAAAAGGTTTCAAAGCTTCAGACCATCGATCTCAGAAGCCTTCTTTTAAGCTGCCAGCCCCTTTCTTTTCTTCCTTCCTGTTTCGAAATAGAGCGCATAAAAAGGCCATGGAAGTATTTTTAAGGTAGTGTACTTTAAAACATCACGATGCCCGTCCCCCCTGTTTTTTTTTAAAAAGTAACGCTGGTGCATGCGCAAAAACCGACATATATGTCAATAAGGAAAAGGTATTGAAAGGTTGTTAAAAAAATATAAGAGGCCTTAAGACCACCACAACTCCTACATTTCAACGCTCAGCACAACAAAATAAGAAGCTCTTAACCAGAACACAGTAGAAAGCCATGAATCATGGCTTGATGTACGCTACTTCGCCCCGTCATCAAGATTCATTTTGTGAATATGAGTCCATTCTTTTTCTATGCAGGTTGAAGAATTTACGCTTTTCTGATAATTAGGTGTTAAAATTAAAAATTGGGAGATCCCACGTATAGTGGGACTCGATGATATGCGTAGCACGAAGAAGAAAAATGTCACTTTAAAATTAGCAGCACGTTTCGAGGCAGAAGTAAATAATGCCATACATCACTTCCATGTCATAATTATCATGTTTGTGTCTGGCATTTGTGTTCATCGTGCACTCACGTCACGTAATACCAAATGTGATATGGGTGAAGCTAGCGAAACGGCCGCGAGCACGCACGAGCGTAGCATGTAGTCATGTTTTACCTGAGACGCATGCAGATGATAATTATCGAGTTTTGACGTGTCATTCACCTTTGTCGTCTATTCACGGCACGTGATATCAAATTTGGTATATCTGGAGATGGTGAAGCAGCCACGAGCAAGCTATGAGCGTAGCAAGCAGTCATGTTCTACATGACATGCATATCATCATTATCATTTTCTGACGTCTTATTTGCCTTCGTCTAGCATTCACGTCAATTATACCAAATTTGGTATGTTTTAAGCTATAGCGAAACGGCCGCGAGCATGCACAAGAGACATGTATCAAGATTATAAAGTTTTGACGTGTAATAATCGTCTATTCACGTGCGTGATATGAAATTTTCCATACCTGGAGCTAGCGAAACGGCCACGAGAAAGCTATAAACGTAGCATGTAGTCATGTTTGCATGATCTCCACATATTTATTATCGCGTATCGACGTGTCATTTACATTCGTTGTCTATTCACGTCACGTGATATCAAATTTGGTATATCTGGAGTTAGTGAAACGGGCACGGGCAAGCTATGAGCATAGCATGTACTCATGTTCTACATGACACACATATTATGACTATCATTATTTGGCACATCATTTACCTTCGTCGTGTATTCACGCCACGTAATACCAAACTTTGTATATGTGAAGCTATAGCGAAACAACTGCGAGCGCACTATGAGCATAGAATGTAGTCATGTTTTACACGGCACGCACGTCATGATTATCAAGGTTAAATTTGTCACTTACCCTCGTGGTCCGTTCACGTCACGTAATACCCAATTTTGTATATGTGACGCTAGCGAAACTACCAGGAGAGCTTCATGAGAGTGGCATGTAGTGAATATTTGACATGAGCCCCACCGTGGAGGCTATAAGGTACTTGGCTGCTGAACCGCAGATCGAGGGATCCAATCCCGCCTGTGGCGGCTGCGTTTTCATTGAAGGCGAAAATGCTGTTGGCCTGTGCGCTGAAGTTTGGGCACACTTTAAAGAACCCCAGGCAGTAGAACGTTTCGGAGCCCTCAACTACAGCATCTCTTATAATTAGGCGGTGGTTTTGGGACGGTAAATTCTATATATCTATCTTCCATGGGTCACTGCATCAGTAAAAGAACGAAAAAAAAAGCTGGCCAGCGCAAGGATCGAACCTACGACCTTCGCGTTATTAGCAGGACGCTCTAACTTTTTTTTTCTTTATTGCCTGTTTTCGGCTCACGTAAACAATACACATATTAACAGATAATTACACAACACAATCCAAAACATTGTAAAAACCGTGGCTCAAATGATGTGGCCACGCATCTGTTAAAATGTTTTTATCGTCGATAGTAATTCGACGCGCGGTAACCATTCTGGGGTGAATTCCTGCAACTTTTGTTCATCCACGAAATTTCTTATATACTCTTTGAAGTACTGCGTGGGTGCTCGTGCCTCTACATCAAAGTGCATGGCTGCCATCCTGGATTTCCAAATGCTCTGAAGAGCCATAAGCATTATCATGTCATATGGGGTACCGTCGCCACTTTGTATTTGCAAATAGCGGATGCCATGTGCATCAATGGGGAAATCTTTTTTGATCGTGCGCTGGAGCACGTCCCAAAGAAAGACGGCATCCCAGCAGTCAATGAATACATGCTCAATTGTCTCCTCTTTTCTGCATATTATGCAATGCGTGCCCCAAGGAACGTAAAACCCTTCTGCAGCCATCCAGGTTTTGACGGTCAGCGTACCAGTATGCAATTTAAAAAAGAAATTCTTAGCACCTGGCGATATTTTCATCGCGTTGACGCGCTTTAGTACAGTGTGGCCATGGCATACATTGTAAAGGGACCGATACAAAGGCACTGGTAAAAACACATCACATAGGTCCTTGTACAACTTTCTACGTCGGACTTGACTCAAGTATTCAAGTGAAAACCGCACTGACAAAAACCTACAAGAAAGTACAACTTCGCGGAGAAAGCCATAAACACCACCAGGTACGCTGCAGGTTGATACAACCATGTTAGGCAAGTGTTGCCCCAGGCGAAGTTGACAAACAGTGCGAAGGAATGGGTTGTCAACGTCTCTAAAGAAACAAAACGATTGACTACCTGTCTTAAAAACAAATGCGACAAGCCCAGTCCTCCATTTCGCACTCGAAGAAATAAATTGGTCCGACTAGATCTTTCCCAAGACGATTACCACACAAAGGCAGCGAACACACGGTGAAATGTTTGGATGTTTACCCTTGAACAATGTAAGACTTGTAAGATATACCAAATTTTACTCACTAAGAATATGTTGCAAATTGTGGCTTTAGAAAACATAGACCAATTCCAGCCATTCCACTTGTTCACTCTTTCCCGCAGGTTATCCACTTGGCTCCTCCAGTACGAGTCGCTGTCTTTGTAGCATTCGAGGGGGGCACCCAAGTATTTCACCGGTGTCGTAACAAACCTAATGCTGGCAAAACTGTCTGGGGTTTCTGCCCAGTCACCGTGCCAAAAGCCAAGGCATTTTCCCCAGTTTACAGCGCTGCCACTTGCAGCACAGAAGTTAGTAACGCATTTGACAGCATCTGCTATGCTGTCAGAGTCCGCGCAAAAAATGGCAATATCGTCCGCATAAGCCAACAGTCGGACTTCAACCTCGTGCAGCTTAAACCCACGGACACAGTCATTCTCTATGACACTCAAACAAAAAGACTCTATGTACAAACAAAACAATAGTGGTGAGAGAGGACAACCCTGACGGACCGAACGCCTGACTGGGATGCGCTTCCCCACCACCTTGTTAATGATTAGCCACGTTGAGCAGTCTCGGTACGCCATGACAACCCCATCTTTGATTATTTTCCCTAAATTCACATAATCTAGAATGCACAGCAGAATTTCATGAGGCACCCTGTCAAAAGCCTTCTCGAGGTCGATTTGCAGCATTGCGACTCGCGCACCAATAGCGTCGCAACATTCGAGGATGCTCCGGGCTGCGTGTATATTCGTGAGGATAGTTCGACCTTTAATGCCACACGTCTGATGCGGCCCCACGAGCTCCGTAATGACTGTTTGCAACCTTTTAGCTAGGATTTTCATAAATATTTTGTAATCTCCATTAGTGAGGCAGATTGGACGGTAAGAATTTACTTTGCGCAGTGCAACGGGGTCTTCCGATTTTGGTATAAGAACAGTGTGAGATGATGAAAAGGACGGGGGTAATATTTTCAGCTCGAATGCCTCATTATAAACGTCGGCTAAGACTGGTGTTATTTCAAACTTGAAACACTTATAAAAGGCAGAAGTCAGACCATCAGGGCCAGGCAATTTCCCGGGATGCATACTTTCAATAGCACTGTAAACTTCCTCTTCCGAAATGGGTTCCTCCAATATTTCTTTTGTATCATTGTCAAGCTTTGGCATCAGCGGTAAAAAATCTTTTTTAAAGCGATCGACATCAACTGAGCTGGCGGCGAATAAACCATTGAAGTGCTCAAAGAAAGCACGCTCGATAACATCTGCGACATCGCTGACTTCACCCTCGTGTTCAATTTCTGTTATCTGATTACGTCGCGCATGCCACTTTTCCGAGTCCAACGCCCTTTTTGACGGTGCTTCTGCCGTTATCAGTCGCTCGGCTCTTGCCCGAACCATAGCACCGCGGTATCTTTCGACATCGAACCGCTCAATTTTACTTTTCAACGCGCGAATATCTTCAAGAAACATGCCGGGCATTCTACATTCTTCGAGGAGCAATTTTTCCAGGTTTATGCGCATGAGCTTTTCTTCTGCTCCTTTTTCTCTGCTTATAGCGCTCGAGCGTTCCAAAGCCTTCAATTTAACGACCTGCTTGAAGTTCTCCCATTTTTCTCTAAACGTCTTTTTACTGCGAACTTTCATTTTTTCAACTTCCGCCATTACTTCCTTCATAAATTTTTCATCACTCAGCAGATTCTAATTCAATTTCCATAGTTGCCACTCGAAGGCCCTTTTCGTTTCTTTCGTGCTAGCTACTACATAGCTAACCAAGCAGTGGTCGCTAAATGAAACGGCGTTAACACGGTATGCCTTGCAAAGCGGTACCAATTCAACACTCACGTACGCCCTATTTAGTCGGGCATGGCTGGTTGCCTGAAAGTGGGTGTACTGCATAGTCCGGCCACCACCGAGACATTCAGCCACATCCTCCAAACCATGTTCTCTTATTGTATCGCTTAAGACAGCCGTACTTGCATCCCTGTAATGTCGTTCGCTAGTTTTGTCTTTGGCTGAAAGGACGCAGTTGAAATCGCCAATAATGATTAGGAGCCTATTACATTTGGTATACTGCTTTAGTTGTTCAAAAAATATGCGTCTTTCGTCAGTGACAGTCGGTGCGTATAAGCATATTACGCGCCATTCCAATCCCGAAAACAAAAGATCACAAACAATGAGCCGCCCAGACGGACATGACGTTGAGGCTTCTACTTTAGCACCCACACTCTGTCTGACGAACAAAACGCAACCGGAAGAAGTCCCAATGGCATGGCTAACTATAGCAGAATACCGCGGCAAGAATTGGCGCACCATGCCCCCAGTTTCATTGTCACCATGGACTTTAGTCTCTTGGACTGCCAGTATGTCAAGTTCGAGATCACTTACTAGCCGATAAAGCTGGCATTGTTTTCTCCGTGAGGCCAGGCCACGCACATTTAAAGTGGCCACACGGATTGAATTTTCTATTTGCACCATTGTAAGGCTACGAAAAAGCCAGGGGCATGGCGCTTACCTTACAACTGCAAATCCCTCCTGAACGCCTTGTCCCAGTACAGTCCTTAAGGTGGCGAAGGTGGCGTTTCCGCCGTCTTGCGCTCCGACGAAATGTTTGGCCGTGGCCGGATGAGAGGCCGCCGGGCGGGAGTCGTTTTGGCGGGTGGTTCGTCTGGCAAGGCAGCAGTGGTGCCCTTGTCTTTTTTCCCTTCGTCACGGGGACGCTTCCCCGTCACAGTGCCACTGTCGCTTTCAATCCCAGTCATCGGTTCAGCCTCGGAGGGGGTCTCGTCTGCTAAGCCAAGAAACGTGTCGCCGGTGCTGCTTGCATCCACCTTTTCACTGCTTTCTCCTACGCCTTCGTATGGAAGCCCGGCGTCGGGCTTACCTGGTGCTTCACACACGCCCTCTTCTTGACGGCATGACGACCCATCTTCCACAGCAGAGTTTCGGTTAACTCCTGCTGTTTCTTCCGAGTCTGCTTCGTCCATGAGGTGCTCCAGTGCATCACTTTCCTGCGCAGGTCCGGTCACACTGGCATATGTCTTCGCGCAGTCATCGTCTTCGTGGCCGAAGCGGCGACAACGACTGCAGCGGGGTACTCGGCAGTCGCGACGTATGTGTCCGGTACTCTTGCACCGTAGGCACAACGGTGCACGGCCCGGAACGACAACGAGAGTCAGCTCTCCGGCAATCTTGAGCTGGTGCGGAATGTCATCCACCTTGACGTCAGAGTGCAGCTTTAGTCCCACAGACCGCGTCGTTGAGCACTTTTCGGTGGTGCCCGGTGCTCGCCACTTCTCCCGTTTCACATCGAATACTTTCCCATAGGGAGTCAAGGCAACACGCACGTCTTCGTCGGTCACGCCGTGCAGCAACCAGTGAAGCTTCAAGCGAACCTCGCGGTTATTTCGGTCAATGAGCAAACATGGGCGATCCTTTACCTTCACATCGATGGCGGAGAGCAACTTCCGAGCAGCCTCAGAACTCGTCAGTGTCACAGCCCATACGTGGTTCATTTGATACGCCCCCAACGCCAAAACGTCGTCGAGCGCACCAAGCTTGGCCAAAGTGTCCCGGTAATCTTCGACGCGGTAAGGCCGGGCTCTCGGATCACCATGCATGGAAACGGTATTCGCAGCGATGCGTCCGGAAGGCAGATTGGGCAGAATCACCTGATAATCGTCGGCGCTAGGCGCAAAAACCCTGTTACCGCGGCCCGGTCGGGCCGCTGATACCGCTCTGTCGGAGCCGAACATTCCGCGACCGTATCGCTCGAAAGCCGGAAGTGGAATGAGCTAGCAGGCCACGCAATTCTATATATCTATCTACCATAGATCAGCTCATCAGTAAAAGAACGAAAAAAAAACTGGCCTGCGCAGTTATCGAACCTACGACCTTCGCGTTATAAGCACAAAGCTCTAACTGACTGAGCTAGCAGGCCACGCAAGTCTATATATCTATCTACCATGGGTCAGTGCATCAGTAAAAGAACAAAAAAGCTGGCCTGCGCAAGGATCGAACCTACGACCTTCGCGTTATTCGCACGACGCTCTAACCGACTGAGCTAGCAGGCCACGCAATTCTATATATCTACCAACCATGGGTCAGTGCATCAGTAGAAGAACGAAAAAAAAGAAGCTGGCCTGCGCAGGGATCGAACCTACGACCTTCGCGTTATTAGCACGACGCTCTAACCAACTGAGCTAGCAGGCCACGCAATTCTATATATCTATCTACCATGGGTCAGTGCATCAGTCAAAGAACGAAAAAAAAGCTGGCCTGCGCAGGGATCGAACCTACAACCTTCGCGTTATTAGCACGACGCACTAACCAACTGAGCTAGCAGGCCACGCAATTCTATATATCTATCTAACATGGGTCAGTGCATCAGTCAAAGAACGAAAAAAAAGCTGGCCTGCGCAGGGATCGAACCTACGACCTTCGCGTTATTAGCACGACGCTCTAACCGACCGAGCTAGCAGGCCACGCAATTCTATAAATTGTTACACAGGGCGAGGTAAATTAATGTTACACAAGGCGAGGTAAATTAATGGGGTTTTTAATGGGTCCTGAGTCCGCGATCACAGTCCAATGATGATCACCGCCATGGCTCGTATCCACTCAGGGGGATCGCAGTGGAGGCAACGTCGTCTTCCTTCTCTGCCCACGCTTCCCTTGTTTTTCCTGGTAGTGATACTTTGTATCATTTTTACTCTCTCAGACGAAGCCCTCTGGGCGAGTCATTCTTGCATCTTTCGTGTAAACGGCTTCAGGCGGGCAACATGCGTCACCTCCGTCTTGCATGAACGTCGGCCACTAGTGGTGACACGTGCAATTTCATAGTTGACCTCGCTGACACGACGGAGTATCACAAAAGGACCGGCATAGTGTGCCAGTAGCTTTTGGCTCAAGCCACGTCTGCGTATTGGGGTCCACACCCACACTAGATCACCGGGGGCATAGGTTACCTGCCTGTGTTGACTGTCGTAGCGAGTTTTGGATGACTCTTGCGCTGCCAGTGTACGTAAGCAGGCAAGTCGACGGGTCTCTTCCGCACGAAACAAGGTTTCAGCAATTGTTAAATCGTCATGGATGACAAAAGGAAAGATAGTGTCCAGCGTATGTCGAGGTGAGCGAGCGTAGAGCAGATAGAAAGGGCTATAGCCTGTCGTTTTGTGTTTCGACGTGTTGAAGGCGTACGTGACGAACGGTAATACTTCATCCCAGTTTTTGTGGTCAGAGGCGACGTACATTGACAACATGTTGATCAACGTTCGGTTCGTGCGCTCGGTGAGACCGTTAGTTTGCGGATGATACGCAGTTGAGTGTCGGAACTTGGAGGCACACAAATGAAGTAATGATTCGACAATATCAGCGGTAAATTGTCGACCACGGTCACTTATTATCACGCGAGGAGGTCCGTGTCGGAGGATGACTGAGTTCAACAGGAACTCCGAAACCTGGACTGCCGTGGCGGAGCATAAGGCAGCCGTCTCGCAGTACCGCGTCAGGTAGTCGGCGCATACAATTATCCACCGGTTACCTTTTGAGGAGCGTGGAAATGGTCCCATCAGATCAATGCCGACCTTTTCAAAAGGGGAACCGGGAGGCTTTACAGGTTGCAGGTGACCAACTGGACCCGAGGAGGGCCGCTTGTGGCTCTGGCACTGCATACAGCTGGCCACGTAGTTTTGAATTGTTTTGCTCATTTTCGGCCAATAGAACCGCTCTTTCGTGCGACTAAGTGTTCGTGCGGTGCCTAGATGGCCAGAGGTGGGGTCATCATGCGTGAGACGCAAGACAGACGTTTGGAGGGACGCAGGAACAACCAGCAGAAAGCGGGCGCCCGTCGTGGACAAGTTTCTCTGGTAAAGAAGACCATTTCGGACGCATAATCGGCCTTCGCTTAATGAATTTCTCGCTCCAGGGAAGAGAGCTTTCAAGCTTGGGTCATTACGCTGCTAAGCGGCGAAAGTCACGGCATCGGGAAAGCCAGACGACAGCGAAGCGATAAGGTGGTCAAAGTTATCGCCTTCACAATCTGTCGATGGTAGTGGCATTCTGGAGAGGCAATCCGCATCAGCGTGTAGACGGCCAGTCTTGCATGAGATGGTGAAGACATGTTCTTGCAAACGAATGGCCCATCGTGCGAGGCGGCCGGATGGGTCACGAAGGTTGATCAGCCAACACAGGGAATGGTGATCTGTGACGATAGTGAACGGGCGACCATAGATGTATGAGCGAAACCGTTGCACGGCAAAGACTACCGCTAGGCATTCCTGTTCGGTTACTGTGTAGTTGCGTTCAGGCTTGCTTAAAGAACGACTTGCGTACGCCACAACGTGTTCCTTCTTGCCAGAACGCTGAACGAGAACGGCACCTATACCGATGCCACTTGCATCTGTGTGAATTTCCGTGGGCGACGAAGGATTGAAGTGCCGAAGTATTGGCTGCGAAGTTAACAAGCACTTCAGCTTGTGAAAAGCGGCATCACACTCGGAGGTCCACTGAAACAGGCTGTTCTTGCGTAGAAGGCTCGTCAGGGGGTGAACCACATCCGCAAACTTGGGTACTAACCGGCGGAAATACGAGCAGAGCCCGATGAAGCTACGCAGTTGTTTCACAGATTTAGGACGCTCGAACGATTCAACGGCCGCGGTCTTTTGTGGGTCAGGCCTAATGCCATCTTTATCGGCGAGATGTCCTAACACCAATGTCTGTCGCTCGCCAAAGTGGCACTTTTTTGAATTCAATACAAGGCCAGCTTTTTCAATGCAGCTGAGCACGAGGTCTAGGCGAGTGTCGTGCTCCTCAAACGTACGGCCAAAAATTACGACATCATCAAGGTAACACATACATATATGCCATTTTAAACCACGCAATATAGAGTCCATAAATCTTTCGAATGTCGCAGGATCATTACATAATCCGAATGGCATAACGTTGAACTCGAATAATCCGTCGGTCGTAACAAATGCCGTCTTTTCTTTGTCAGCTGCGTGCATCGGAATTTGCAAGTAACCTGATCTCAGGTCAACAGATGAAAAGTAGGACGCAGAATGCAGGCAGTCTAGAGCGTCATCGATGCGCGGCAGTGGATAGACGTCTTTCTTGGTAACAGAATTCAGTCGGCGGTAGTCAACGCAAAATCTCCACGTACCATCCTTCTTCCTCACTAGAATGACGGGAGCAGCCCACGGACTCGCCGATTCCTGTATTATTCCCTTTTCCAGCATCTCTTGAACTTGTTCGTTGATGATCTTGCGCTCCGATGGTGCCACTCGGTAAGGTTTCTGCCTAATGGGATGCGCCGATTCGGTGTGGATCTGATGACGTATCCGGGACGCTGGGATTAAGGGCCTTTGGCTGTATTTAGAAAAATCGAACACTTTCGAGTGCTTAGATAGAACGTCGAGCAGGGTATGACGTTTGCTTTGGTCAAGTGACTTGCTGACCATTTGTAGCAATTGGGCATCTTCTGAACCTTCTAAGCCTAGATGTTCATTTTGGCTTGTAGCATCAACAAGCGCAACCAGCGTCGTACATGACTCGGGTCTAAATACTGCAAGTTTCAAGCCGCCTGGCAGAATTGCAGGCTTCATGGAACTGTTCATTGTCCACACACCTGCCCGTCCATCAACGACTGACACTATACAATGGGGAATGAGAATGTTCTTTTTCAGGCATGCCGAGGGAATCGGTTCGAGCGTGGCGTCAAACGTGTCACAGTTGTTCTGGAACATGTCACAGGAACACACACAGCAGAAAATGCAGGAACAACTGTATCCACGGAGACGAAAAAGATGCATTCCTCCGGACAAGAATTTTCCAAGAGCGCCGTTGGGAAAGTGCCGTGTATAGAAAGATGCCCACTTCTGCAGTCTACAGTTGCCCCACACTCACACAAGAAGTCAATACCCAAGATAACGTCATGTGTAGATCGCGGAATAACCGCGAACTCTGTGCAAAACACCTTGCCACACAGCGACACGTCCACAGTACAATATCCCACCGGACACAACACGTCACCACTTACACCACGAAATGTCACCCCACTGCTCAGGCAAAACATCACTTTTGGTCCTTGCAGGTTCTTAAAATTTACACTCATCACCGAAATTGTCGCACCTGTATCCAGAAGTGCCGTAGTAGCCACTCTATCGACAACTACACGAACTTTGTTCTTCAACATAAACGATGATGGGGGTATATCTGTAGATAACACCTGTGATCTTGCGGCTTCACCCCCACTGGCCGCACCGACTAGTTTTCCGGCGGCGGTGTACGTGCGCGTCGCCGTGGCGACGGCGATCGTGGAGCACGGGGAGCTGGAGGTGGCGTCAAACTTCGATCAGAGGCCGGCGAGGGGTAGCGTGACCCGGTAGGTGCGCGTGGTTTCCGTGACGTGGAGTGCGGATAGTCGAAATGTTGGTGATACAAAGGCCAAGACTGTCGCTGATATGGGCGGTGGTCACAAAAACGTGCGATATGACCCGGGACACCACAGTTGTAGCATACCGGACTTGGTCGAGGGGCACGTTGTTGCTCAGAGTAACGACTCCTCTCGGAAGGCATGGGATAGTGGTACCGTCCTTCGGGGGCCCTGTAGGGAGGCGATGTTGGGTAAACAGGTGGGCGAAAACTTCGTTCGTAGTTGGGAGGTGGTTGACGGGGGAATCCAGCCTGCCGTGTGCCTTGATATTCATAAGCGTCTGTTGCGTTTATCGATGGTTGCCATGGTGGAAGAGAAGCAAGAGTTCGCACACGTTCTGGTTCGCTTACGTACCCATCCTGAAAATCGCTGGGGCGATGATAGCTCTCCTGACATCGAAGCAGCTCTTCTCTAACGATCTGCCGTATGGTCAAAGCAAGGTCGTTAGGTGGCACTGTTTCAACACTAGCCACAGTGGGGACGTTGGACAGGCGGCCTAATTTCGGAGAAATTCGTCGCATCTTGAGGGATTCAAAGGTACGACAGTGCTTCATCACGTCGGACACGGAGTTCAAGCAGTCTTTCCCAATTAAGAAATTGTACACGTCTTCGGCTATACCCTTGAGAACGTGTCCAACCTTGTCTTCTTCAGACATCCTCCCATTCACCATCTTGCACAGCTTCAATATTTCTTCAATGTATGTCGTACATGTTTCTGCTGGAAGCTGTGCCCTCTGAGACAATGTCTGCTCCGCGCGTTTCTTCTTTGCGTCAAAATCACCGAAGCACTTCTGCACTTCTTCAACAAAACGTTCCCAAGTCGTTAACATGTCCTCGTGGTTCTCGTACCACATAAGGGCGGTGTCAGTTAACGAGAATACGACATGATTGAGCTGTTCGTTCGAGTCCCAACCATTGCTTATGCTCACCCGCTTGTAGTTCTTGAGCCACACGTCGACGTCTTCTCCTGAGGTCCCGCCGAAGTTTGGTGGCACTCTGTAGTACGGCACGGAACACATCGTAGTTGGCCTCGAAGCGTTGGATGGCTGCTCTTGGGCCATTACGAT
The DNA here is from genome assembly GCA_013436015.1 of Rhipicephalus annulatus. Classification (NCBI taxonomy): domain Eukaryota; kingdom Metazoa; phylum Arthropoda; class Arachnida; order Ixodida; family Ixodidae; genus Rhipicephalus; species Rhipicephalus annulatus. Next base: position 10,653 of record WOVY01013776.1, on the reverse strand, counting down.
CGGTGAAGGTGGAAGTCCGGCGAGGCTGCGGCTGCGACGAAGTCCTGGTAGTGAAGCTCCCGTCTTTGGGTTCGTCCTACCCAGCACCTTCCACCAAATTGTTACACAGGGCGAGGTAAATTAATGTTACACAAGGCGAGGTAAATTAATGGGGGTTTTTAATGGGTCCTGAGTCCGCGATCACAGTCCAATAATGATCACCGCCATGGCTCGTACCCACTCAGGGGGATCGCAGTGGAGGCAACGTCGTCTTCCTTCTCTGCCCACGCTTCCCTTGTTTTTCCTGGTAGTGATACTTTGTATCAATATCTATCTACCATGGGTCAGTGCATCAGTAGAAGAACGAAAAAAAAAGCTGGCCTGCGCAGATCGAACCTACGACCTTCGCGTTATTAGCACGACGCTCTAACCAACTGAGCTAGCAGGCCACGCAGTTCAGTATATCTACCTACCATGGTAAGTGCATCAGTCAAAGAACGAAAAAAAGAAGCTGGCCTGCGCAAGGATCGAACCTACGACCTTCGCGTTATTAGCACGACGCTCTAACCGACTGAGCTAGCAGGCCACGCAATTCTACATATCTATCTACCATGGGTCAGTGCATCAGTCAATGAACGAAAAAAAGCTGGCCTGCGCAGGGATCGAACCTACGACCTTCGCGTTATTAGCACGACGCTCTAACCAACTGAGCTAGCAGGCCACGCAATTCTATATATCTACCTACCATGGGTCAGTGCATCAGTCAAAGAACGAAAAAAAAACTGGCCTGCGCAGGGATCGAACTTACGACCTTCGCGTTATTAGCACGACGCTCTAACCAACTGAGCTAGCAGGCCACGCAATTCTATATATCTATCTACCATGGGTCAGTGCATCAGTAGAAGAACGAAAAAAAGAAGCTAGCCTGCGCAGGGATCGAACCTACGACCTCCGCGTTATTAGCACGACGCTCTAACCGACTGAGCTAACAGGCCACGCAATTTTACATATCTGTCTACCATGGGTCAGTGCATCAGTCAAAGAACGAAAAAAAAAGCTGGCCTGCGCAGGGATCGAACCTACGACCTTCGCGTTAATAGCACGACGCTCTAACCGACTGAGCTAGCAGGCCACGCAATTGTATATATCTATCTACCATGGTAAGTGCATCAGTAGAAGAACGAAAAAAAAGAAGCTGGTCTGCGCAGGGATCGAACCTACGACCTTCGCGTTATTAGCACGACGCTCTCACCAACTGAGCTAGCAGGCCACGCAATTCTATATATCTACCTACCATGGGTCAGTGAATCAGTAGAAGAACGAAAAAAAGAAGCTGGCCTGCGCAGGGATCGAACCTACGACCTTCGCGTTATTAGCACGACGCTCTAACCGACTGAGCTAGCAGGCCACGCAGTTCTATATATCTAGCTACCATGGGTCAGTGCATCAGTAGAAGAACGAAAAAAAGAAGCTGGCCTGTGCAGGGATCGAACCTACGACCTTCGCGTTATTAGCACGACGCTCTAACCAACTGAGCTAGCAGGCCATGCAATTCTATATATCTATCTACCATGGGTCAGTGCATCAGTAGAAGAACGAAAAAAAGAAGCTGGCCTGCGCAGGGATCGAACCTACGACCTTCGCGGTATTAGCACGACGCTCTAACCAAATGAGCTAGCAGGCCACGCAATTCTATATATCTATCTACCATGGGTCAGTGCATCAGTCAAAGAACGAAAAAAAAGAAGCTGGCCTGCGCAGGGATCGAACCTACGACCTTCGCGTCATTAGCACGACGCTCTAACCGACTGAGCTAGCAGGCCACGCAATTCTATATATCTATCTACCATGGGTCAGTGCATCAGTAGAAGAACGAAAAAAAAGAAGCTGGTCTGCGCAGGGGTCGAACCTACGACCTTCGCGTTATTAGCACGACGCTCTAACCAACTGAGCTAGCAGGCCACGCAATTCTATATATCTACCTACCATGGGTCAGTGCATCAGTAGAAGAACGAAAAAAAGAAGCTGGCCTGCGCAGGGATCGAACCTACGACCTTCGCGTTATTAGCACGACGCTCTAACCGACTGAGCTAGCAGGCCACGCAATTCTATATATCTACCTACCATGGGTCAGTGCATCAGTAGAAGAACGAAAAAAAGAAGCTGGCCTGTGCAGGGATCGAACCTACGACCTTCGCGTTATTAGCACGACGCTCTAACCAACTGAGCTAGCAGGCCACGCAATTCTATATATCTATCTACCATGGGTCAGTGCATCAGCAGAAGAACGAAAAAAAGAAGCTGGCCTGCGCAGGGATCGAACCTACGACCTTCGCGGTATTAGCACGACGCTCTAACCAACTGAGCTAGCAGGCCACGCAATTCTATATATCTATCTACCATGGGTCAGTGCATCAGTCAAAGAACGAAAAAAAAGAAGCTGGCCTGCGCAGGGATCGAACCTACGACCTTCGCGTTATTAGCACGACGCTCTAACCGACTGCGCTAGCAGGCCACGCAATTCTATATATCTATCTACCATGGGTCAGTGCATCAGTAGAAGAACGAAAAAAAAGAAGCTGGCCTGCGCAGGGATCGAACCTACGACCTTCGCGGTATTAGCACGACGCTCTAACCAACTGAGCTAGCAGGCCACGCAATTCTATATATCTATCTACCATGGGTCAGTGCATCAGTCAAAGAACGAAAGAAAGAAGCTGGCATGCGCAGGGATCGAACTTACGACCTTCGCGTTATTAGCACGACGCTCTAACCGACTGAGCTAGCAGGCCACGCAATTCTATATATCTATCTACCATTGGTCAGTGCATCAGTCAATGAACGAAAAAAAAAGCTGGCCTGTGCAGGTATCGAACCTACGACCTTCGCGTTATTAGCACGACGCTCTAACCAACTGAGCTAGCAAGCCACGCAATTCTATATATCTAGCTACCATGGTAAGTGCATCAGTCAAAGAACGAAAAAAAGAAGCTGGCCTGCGCAGGGATCGAACCTACGACCTTCGCGTTATTAGCACGACGCTCTAACCGACTGAGCTAGCAGGCCACGCAATTCTATATATCTATCTACCATGGATCAGTGCATCAGTCAAAGAACGAAAAAAAAGCTGGCCTGTGCAGGGATCGAACCTACGACCTTCGCGTTATTAGCACGACGCTCTAACCAACTGAGCTAGAAGCCACGCAATTCTATATATCTATCTACCATGGCAAGTGCATCAGTCAAAGAACGAAAAAAAGAAGCTGGCCTGCGCAGGGATCGAACCTACGACCTTCGCGTTATTAGCACGACGCTCTAACCGACTGAGCTAGCAGGCCACGCAATTATATATATCTACCTACCATGGGTCAGTGCATCAGTAGAAGAACGAAAAAAAGAAGCTGGCCTGCGCAGGGATCGAACCTACGACCTTCGCGTTATTAGCACGACGCTATAACCAACTGAGCTAGCAGGCCACGCAATTCTATATATCTATCTACCATGGGTCAGTGCATCAGTAGAAGAACGAAAAAAGAAGCTGGCCTGCGCAGGGATCGAACCTACGACCTTCGCGTTATTAGCACGACGCTCTAACCGACTGAGCTAGCAGGCCACGCAGTTCTATATATCTATCTACTATGGTAAGTGGATCAGTCAAAGAATGAAAAAAAGAAGCTGGCCTGCGCAGGGATCGAACCTACGACCTTCGCGTTATTAGCACGACGCTCTAACCGACTGAGCTAGCAGGCCACGCAATTCTATATATCTATCTACCATTGGTCAGTGCATCAGTCAATGAACGAAAAAAAAAGCTGGCCTGCGCTGGGATCGAACCTACGACCTTCGCGTTATTAGCACGACGCTCTAACCAACTGAGCTAGCAGGCCACGCAATTCTATATATCTATCTACCATGGTAAGTGCATCAGTCAAAGAACGAAAAAAGAAGCTGGCCTGCACAGGGATCGAACCTACGACCTTCGCGTTATTAGCACGACGCTCTAACCGACTGAGCTAGCAGGCCACGCAATTTTATATATCTATCTACCATGGGTCAGTGCATCAGTCAAAGAACGAAAAAAAAAGCTGGCCTGCGCAGGGATCGAACCTACGACCTTCGCGTTATTAGCACGACGCTCTAACCAACTGAGCTAGCAGGCCACGCAATTCTATATATCTATCTACCATGGCAAGTGCATCAGTCAAAGAACGAAAAAAAGAAGCTGGCCTGCGCAGGGATCGAACCTACGACCTTCGCGCTATTAGCACGACGCTCTAACCGACTGAGCTAGCAGGCCACGCAATTATATATATCTACCTACCATGGGTCAGTGCATCAGTCAATGAACGAAAAAAGAAGCTGGCTTGCGCTGGGATCGAACCTACGACCTTCGCGTTATTAGCACGACGCTCTAACCAACTGAGCTAGCAGGCCACGCAATTCTATATATCTATCTACCATGGTAAGTGCATCAGTCAAAGAACGAAAAAAAGAAGCTGGCCTGCGCAGGGATCGAACCTACGAACTTCGCGTTATTAGCACGACACTCTAACCGACTGAGCTAGCAGGCCACGCAATTCTTTATATCTATCTACCATGGGTCAGTGCATCAGTCAATGAACGAAAAAAGAAAGCTGGCCTGCGCAGGGATCTAACCTACGACCTTCGCGTTATTTGCACGACGCTCTAACCAACTGAGCTAGCAGGCCACGCAATTCTATATATCTATCTACCATGGGTCAGTGCATTAGTAGAAGAACGAAAAAAAGAAGCTGGTCGGCACAGGGATCGAACCTACGACCTTCGCGTTATTAGCACGACGCTCTAACCAACTGAGCTCAGGCCACGCAATTCTATATATCTACCTACCATAGGTCAGTGCATCAGTAGAAGAACGAAAAAAAGAAGCTGGCCTGCGCAGGGATCGAACCTACGACCTTCGCGTTATTAGCACGACGCTCTAACCAACTGAGCTAGCAGGCCACGCAATTCTATATATCTATCTACCATGGGTCAGTGCATCAGTAGAACGAAAAAAAGAAGCTGGCCTGCGCAGGGATCGAAACTACGCCCTTCGCGTTATTAGCACGACGCTCTAACCGACTGAGCTAGCAGGCCACGCAATTCTACATATCTATCTACCATGGGTCAGTGCATCAGTCAAAGAACGAAAAAAAAAGGCTGGCCTGCGCAGGGATCGAACCTACGACCTTCGCGTTATTAGCACGACGCTCTAACCGACTGAGCTAGCAGGCCACGCAATTTTATATATCTATCTACCATGGGTCAGTGCATCAGTAGAAGAACGAAAAAAAAGAAGCTGGTCTGCGCAGGGATCGAACCTACGACCTTCGCGTTATTGGCACGACGCTCTAAGCAACTGAGCTAGCAGGCCACGCAATTCTATATATCTACCTACCATGGGTCAGTGCATCAGTAGAACGAAAAAAAGAAGCTGGCCTGCGCAGGGATCGAACCTACGACCTTCGCGTTATTAGCACGACGCTCTAACCGACTGAGTTAGCAGGCCACGCAATTCTATATATCTATCTACCATGGGTCAGTGCATCAGTCAATGAACGAAAAAAAAGCTGGCCTGCGCAGGGATCGAACCTACGACCTTCGCGTTATTAGCACGACGCTCTAACCAACTGAGCTAGCAGGCCACGCAATTCTATATATCTATCTACCATGGTAAGTGCATCAGTCAAAGAACGAAAAAAGAAGCTGGCCGGCGCAGGGATCGAACCTACGACCTTCGCGTTATTAGCACGACGCTCTAACCGACTGAGCTAGCAGGCCACGCAATTCTATATATCTATCTACCATGGGTCAGTGCATCAGTCAAAGAACGAAAAAAAGCTGGCCTGTGCAGGGATCGAACCTACGACCTTCGCGTTATTAGCACGACGCTCTAACCAACAGAGCTAGCAGGCCACGCAATTCTATATATCTATCTACCATGGCAAGTGCATCAGTCAAAGAACAAAAAAAAAAGCTGGCCTGCGCAGGGATCGAACCTACGACCTTCGCGTTATTAGCACGACGCTCTAACCGACTGAGCTAGCAGGCCACGCAATTATATATATCTACCTACCATGGGTCAGTGCATCAGTAGAAGAACGAAAAAAAGAAGCTGGCCTGCGCAGGGATCGAACCTACGACCTTCGCGTTATTAGCACGACGCTATAACCAACTGAGCTAGCAGGCCACGCAATTCTAAATATCTATCTACCATGGGTCAGTGCATAAGTATAAGAACGAAAAAAAGAAGCAGGCCTGCGCAGGGATCGAACCTACGACCTTCGCGTTATTAGCACGACGCTCTAACCGACTGAGCTAGCAGGCTTTTTTTTTTTTTTTTTTTCTTTATTGCCTTTTAATAACCACAAACAAAAGGATTACATACAAAATATGTACACTTAATAAAACACCAGCTTCAACTTGGCCAGTGCACTTTGGTTTAAAAAGGCTTCACAGAAGCCAATTGGTCGAGCACAGGTAACCACTCGGGGGGTTCAGGCAGCGCTTTAAACACGTCTCGTGTATACAGCATACTCTCAACAAAATAGTCTCTCGCTGAACGTGCGTCTACACGCATATGTCGTACATCCATTCTTGTCCTCCACACACTATGCATGCAAAGCAACATTAACATGTCACTCGGCACTTCCCCTGCAGCTGCACACGGAAGAAAACGGATTCCAAAGGCGTTGATAGGTAGTTCTTTTTTTATAGTCCGTTGTAGTACGTCCCACAAAAACACAGCATCATGGCAGTCGAGAAAGATATGATTTATCGTTTCTGGTTTGCCGCAGATTAGACAGTTGACGGACCACGGTACAAAAAGCCCTTTACTTTTTAGCCATGGCAGTACAGGGAGAGTGCGGTATGCACTTGAAAGAAGAATGTTTGACAGAGGGTCTGACCGGCATTCTCTTAACACGTTTAAACACGTCACGCTCAGAACCTAGCCTGCACGAAGCTCGGTAGACGGGCACTGGCAGGAAGACATCAAGAAGGTCACGATACAGTTCTTTTTAGTCACGTCGGACAAGTATTCGTACGAAAATCTTTCCTTGAGCAGGCGTGTAGCTGTAACTACTTCTCGCAAATAAGGACTGAGTGGTCCAGCTTCGAAAGAAAAAGATGACACGACGAATCAGGTAAGGGGGTCTGCAGTCTTGCTTGGATCACAGTTCTCAAGAAATTGTCAGTTTGATCTCGAGCGAACATGAATCTGCTCACCAACTGCTTAAAAAACAAATGCAAAAGCCCCAGACCACCATATTTTACCCTATGAAATAAGTTGCACCGGCTCGTGCGCTCCCACTGCGACCCCCCCATATAAAGGTCGCGAATACTCGGTGCATTTTCTGGACAGAAGTGCGGGTCATGGTTAACACTTGTAATACATAAACACTTTTGCAATCAGAAAACATTGCCACACGGGACGCTTTTGCAAACATTGATAAATTGCGACCTCCCCACTTATCAGTACAATTTTTAATGCGTTGACGTTCCTCAGACCAATACTCCGTAGCATTGCGGTAATGATCCAAAGGCACACCGAGGTACTTTCCGGGCATGATTTTCCAATTCATGTTACAGTAAACTTCGGGTGTGCTTTGCCACTGGCCATGCCAAAAGCCTAGACATTTTGGCCAACTAATTGCGCTGCCCGTTGCTGCACAGAATTCCCTAGCTATTCGTACAACTTCTTGCACACTTTCTTTGTCACTGCAAAACACTGCGACGTCATCAGCATAGGCTAAAATTCTAATTCCACTGGTCAGAAACGTATACCCTCTTATACTTGGTGTTGCAAGTATTCGTAAACAGAAGGGTTCTAAGTAAAGCGCGAAAAGGAGTGGCGACAAAGCACAACCTTGCTTCACGCTCGAGCGCACAGGAATTGAAGCACTTACTTCTTTGTTGATTACTAAATTAGCCCTACAGTCATGATACACCATTCTAACACCTTCTGTAATGACAGTTCCTACATTCACATGTTCCAGCAATAAAAACAAAATTTCATGTACAACTTTATCGAACGCTTTGTGCAGGTCTAGCTGAATCATGGCCACGCGGTCATTATTTGCATCACAGCATTCTAGAATACTTCTGGTTACGTGTATATTTGTGAATATGGTTCTGCCCTTAATCCCACATGTCTGATGCGGGCCGACAAGGGATGTGACAACGCTTTGGAGCCGTCTGCTAGGACCTTCGTGTATATTTTATAGTCAGTGTTGCTCAAACTGATAGGTCGGTAGGATTCCACTGAAAGTAGCTTTGCGGGGTCATCAGTTTTGGGGATTAATACTACGTGTGCTGTCCTAAATGAATGAGGTGTTTGCTGCTTGTCGTAGCATTCTCTGATCACTCGGTGTAATGCCAGTGCCATTTCTGTCTTAAAAATTTGTATATGGCAGCACCAAGCCCATCCGGCCCTGGTGACTTGCCGTTACCCAGGTTATCTATAGCTGATTCAATTTCTGCCACAGTGATTTCTACTTCCAGTAGCTCCCGCTCAGAGTCTTCCAATCTCGGCATAAGGGTCAGAAAGTCCTCTTTGAATCGTTCGGGGTCATTGATTGTATGGCTAAGGAGTTGCGTATAAAACTCGACAAAGGCGTGCTTTATCTGTTCGCGGTCCCGGGTAATGTAATTGCGGTATCGAATTTCATTTATCTCTTTGTTTGCTGCATGTTTCTTTTCTTCACTGAGCACTCGCTTAGTGGGCGTTTCACCCATCCACAGCCGTTCAGTGCGAGCCCTTATCATTGCTCCGCGGTACTTTTCGTCGTCGATGAATTCGAGCTTTGCTTTCGCCTCCTTTATTTCTTTCTTAAATTTTCCCGGCACTTCATTTTCTACGCTTAACATGTAGTCTAGTTCGCTTTGTAACTGCCTCTCTTGTTGCCTTTCCCGATTACGTAATACACAGGCTCTTTCAATCGCTATCATCTTTATATCACACTTCATTTGCTCCCACACAGCTATGAAGTTATTGGTCTCCAAACGAAGAGCATTTGAAAGACATTCTTTGGTTTTTGTGACAAATATTTCATCTTGCAGCAGCTTTTCATTAAATTTCCATAGAAACCAATTAAACTTCGCAGCCTTACGTTTTTCGCCAATGTTGACCTTGACCAGACAGTGATCACTAAAACTAAGATGTTGAGTTTGATAAGATGAGCATAGTGGCACCAACTTTGCCGACAAATATATTCTGTCTAACCTCGCGTGCGAATGACCTTGAAAGTGCGTATATCCTACTTCACCCTCTCGCGTCATTACATAACCGACATCTTCCAGCCCTGTCTCGTTCACTATTTTATTCAACAGCTCAGCGCTTCTATCGCGCACATTGAAGCTCGTTGTCTTATCCTCCGCTCTACAGACACAATTGAAATCCCCTAGAACCACAACATTTCTTTCCGTTTTCAAGAACCCTTCAATCGCTCTGAAAAAAAGTTCCCGTTCGTGCGATCTGTTCGGTGCATAAACACACACAACGCGCCAAGGCAGTCCAGAAAAACTGAAGTCGCACACAACCAGCCTACCGCTATCGCAGGTAGACACATTTTCAACAACCGCGATGCTACTACGTATGAAAACGACACAGCCTCCTGACCGCCCAACAGCATGACAAACGCAGACATTGTACCTAGAGCGAAAAACTTGAACCATTTGCTCCGTTTGTTCTTCACTTTCCATTTTAGTTTCTTGTACAGCCAGGAGGTCTATGTCGTTTTCTAACAAAATGCGACTAATCTGGCATTGTCTCCTGCGCGAACACAGGCCTCTTGAGTTCAACGTCGCGATGCAAATACCAGTTTTAAAGTTAGTCGCCATTTCTTGAAGGTTGTTTCGTCAGGTGTCATACTCACGTCGCAACAGTGGTTGCGTGTGCTCAGCGTAGAAAGCCTCGGAACGTCTCCTCCGCTACGGCGGGGCCGACGTTTGAGTGCCCCTACGGTCAGGCGACAGGTTTGGTCGTGGTTTAAAGGTAGGCCGGCGACCAGTCGCCGTCTTTGTTGGAGGTTCACTGGTGGCCGACGTGTAACATTTCCGGTACCGTAGGTGTTTCACGAGCTCGCTTTAAAGCGATAGCACCGGCCTTGGTCATCTCGGCGTCCGTTGCTTCCGGGCCGCCCTCTCGCGCAGCTGAAGATGACTTGCTCGCTGCTGTAGCGTCGTCCTCTACTGCTGCCGTGTCTAAATTCGTTCCTGGCGCACCAGAGTGCTTGTCGCCTTCATTGGTAGATTTCCAGTGCGGCCCAGAGACTGTTCAGGGGCGTGGCAGGGCCTTCCGTACAACCGTCTTCCCTGCTCGCTTCTTCGGCATCCACGGCATCCATCAGTGTTCAGACACTTCGTCTGTTTGGCCTGGGCCCGCAATGCTGGCGTACGACCTCACACATGGGGCGTCATCGTGGCCATAGCGACGACAGACCCCACAGCGCGGCACGCGGCAATCCCGTCGAATGTGTCCGATAGCCCGGCATCGGAGGCAGAGCGTGATCTGCCAGGAATTACGACGAGCGCCATGTCCTCCGCAACTCGTAGTTGGTGTGGCAGGTCGTCAAGGGAACGCCCGCGTGTAGCCTCAGCGTGACCGACCGCGTGGTTGAACCTTGTCATTGCAACCTGCACCTTCCATTTATC